>BQNB010032014.1:0-53508 GCA_026074375.1 Tanacetum coccineum
TCAAAAATTACTTCTTATTCTCACCAACGGAAAACCTACATTCGTGTCTTAACACTTATTATTATTATTATTTTTACTACTAAAATATATATATTTTTTTCATTTTTTCATTTTTTCCTACTAATAAAAACTTAAAAATTTAAAATTTTTGCTATTTTTGTGGGAAAACGGGTACGTGAAAACAAAACAATAAGCAGGTAACATCAAATCGATAGATTCCCTCCCCAAACTAAAACGAAACATTGTCCTCAATGTTTAAGTCGGGTCTCTACGTAAATCTAAGCCGTTTATGAACTATGCAAAGATAAACGTGAATCGATAAGATGAAAGGATATCGGATCTCCCCAAACTAATTTCAAACAAAGGATAGGAAGCTCGAGTGAACCGGGACACAACACCGAACACGAGAGGCTTCAAAAATTGTTGGTTCAATCCTACAAAAATCACAACAAACAACAAACAACGAAAGATCGGAAAAGGCTAGCCTCAACACATCACAATACAACACATTTGTTAGAAAATAGAAAGAAGAAAGAAAATGGATAAGCATGGGGTGAACTCCCACGAAGCGGCTTGTTTTTGGTCACCGAGTCGCAAGCTCGACTCGATCCCTGAATTTATTTGTCCTTAGGGAGAGCAAATGGAACTGGCTTAAAAGAAAAATGAAAAGTAGAGATGCCAGGGTCAAAAACGAGGTCCTCATTCCTGAAAGAGTAAATAACAGGAGAATCCTCTGGGTAGGTGAAAAATGGAAGAAAAGTCCAAATGACAAATGTGAAGGTATTGACATCTTCAACATTTAAGGATAAAACAATTTCCCTTTGGTTAAAATCTTCATTATTCTTCATGACCGTATCAGGCTTAAAATCCAAACAAACATCCGATGGTTCCGGAGGAGGATGAGGAAATGACGGATCGAAATGAAATGATTCAAACTCTGGAAGTTCCAAAAGAAAGGTATTTGAATTATCAATGCTAATCAACACCTCCTGATCGGGCTCAATCTAAAAAAGAAACGAATCATACTCGGGAAGAGAGTAATTAGCATGAGTAGTGGTACTGCCACTTCTCGTCTCTTCCGTATAATCGCTAGAAGTCTCGAATTCGGGTAAAGAATTATCCAAAAAAGAAAAAGAAGTATCGGACTCCTCTAAGAACGAATCACTATCCGCGACGGGGATAGGAAATGGAGAAGGAGACTCGAGCACGCGATCCAGAGTAGGGTTAACTTCCAAAGATTTGATATTAGAAATAAGACGATGGACGTTTAATAATTTCTCACGAAGAATAACGTCTTGGATTTGAAAAATATCTTCTAAGTTAAACTCTTTCTCTTGTTGATCTTCATTTTCCTCCTCCAAACTATCGAGCTCTGAATAGGAAGGTGATGCATCAACGTACTCAATTTCCTCAAAAGAATCGTCATCACTCGAAGTATCATCATTTGGATCAAAATCAGCTTCAACAATTCCTGGTAGAATTGGAGCAATATGAGCAAGTTCACCGGCGAACTCCTCGAGAATAGGGTCGATCTTAGAAGAATAAACAATCAAAGTATCACGGTTAATCAAAGATTCCACAAGATCGGACTCAACATTAATACGATTATTATCACAATTAGGCACATCACTCGTATCGTCGGAAATACCCTCGAGCTCACTTGGGATTGGGACAAGGTTCTCAATACTAAGAGTAGTGTCAAGATGCTCGTCCCCCATACTTAGAGAGTTATCGGGAGTAACTGTAAAAGAAAATCTCTTGAGATATTCTTGAGTTTGAATAGAATACTCATCGTCGTCATCAAAAGTAATAGAAAGCATGCGACGACGGGCAGTAGAATACTGTTCTTCATTGTAAGCTTGCTCCTTTTTTCGAGCTTCGCTGCCCCATTCATTAAAATCTTGCTTAAGTTTTCGAATTCTAATCTCACAATCTCTCTCATATTCTTCATCAATCTTCTCGCCGCGAAATCTTTTATAACCCAAATCATTCGTGATATCTTTAATTTTGTAATCAACCAATTGCTGCTCATGCCTCATTTCCTCGATACTCATATCCTCTATTTTCTTTCTTCGATCTCGTTTTATTTCTTCAAGCTCTTCTTGTATTTTATCGAGGGTTTGTAGAAATCTTTGATGATCGACGGAGTCTTGCGGGGGTTGTGGTTGGTCAAAACCGGAAGAATTAGGATAATAGCAAGAATTTTGCTCACAATAATCTTCATTCATTGGTTGACATTGAAAAGTTTCATGAGGACCCCCGCAATTTGCACAACAAAGATATTGTTGAGAAGAACTTTGAGAATTTTGTGGAAAATAATTATCATTAAAGTTTTGATTGTAACACGGCTCCTGTTCATAGACAAACGGGAACTGTGGTGAACAATCATAACCATAATGAGCATTATTTCCACATAACTCACACAAGTAAGTCTCAAACTGGAGTTGTGGAGGGTAGGTGAGAACACTTGGAGAAACATTGAAAGAATGAGGTTTGGAATCATAAATGAATGAATTCTCATCTTCATAATTGCATGTAGGATGAACACTTGGCAAAATCTGTGGGAGCTCATTAATGGTTTGATTGCATTGTTCTGGATTAGAGATAATCGGAACTTTTGGTGGACAATTATAACCGTAATGAGCACCTTTCCCACAAAACTTGCAAATGCATTGTTGACAAAAAATTCCATCTAATGAATCACCGCACTCGTAACAACAATTTTGGTTAATAAGTGGAGGACCTTGCGAAGACTTTACACCGGGGTCTTGATTGACAACGATTGGCTCTTGAAGAGCATTAATAACGTTGGTATTGTCATCGGATGATTCGAAAGTATCTTGAGAGTCTTGGAAAATTCCATTTTCAACACAATATGTAAGCAAATCTTCCTCGAATTTCTTTCATAAAAGAGCACATCCACGACAATACAGACCATCAACCGGGGTTCCACACTTTGCACAACACGGAGAGGAGTCGGGTTTGGGAACAAGAATCTTGTTTTCAAGACTTCCTATTGAACAACATTCTCTAGTGTAAGAACAAATTCACAAGACGAGCATTCTTTAATTGCGTTAAAGGGGATTCAAACGATGAGAGCATAAGAATTAAACAATTTAGAGGGATGTGAAAAAGAATGAAATGAAAAAAGAGGTTTTAAGGCAGTTTTATTTTGGTTTTATGATTTTTTTTTTAAACAAAATATTTTATTTACGGTACAAACGAGAGTACAACTTAGAAAACAAATAATCGACTTACTTCATGGTAGCTCTTAAAAATTCCTTCTTAAGGTGAGCCGTATCTCGTAAGTGACACAAATGACAAGTTTTTAAATCTTTTGTTCGATTTGGGAACTTTGCAATTTCACTGGAACTTATTTATGATAATGCCTCAATTGAAGGTATTATATGTTGGTGTTCTTTTACCAACTTTGTTTATTTTATTTATTTTTTTAAGGACAATTTTTTTTAAATTTTTGATTTTTTTATATATTTATATGATAACTATACTAAAAAAAAGAAAATATTTTTTACTTTTTATATTTTTTAATTTTTTTTGGGTTTTTGATTTTTATAACAAAAATATTTTTTACTTTTTATTTTTTAAAATTTTTTTTTGGGTTTTTGATTTTTATAACAAAAATATAACTTTCGTAAACGAAATGATCTTCAAATCAAAATCAACAAACGTAAACGAAGGAATCTTTAACACAAGTCCCCGGCAACGGCGCCAAAAATTGATTGCAGTATTTTACTATATATAAAATATACTATTCCAAAAGAGCATTTAAGAACTATCCCAAAGTTTCCCTTAAGGAAAATCTACTCCAAAAGATATATATATAATATAATATAATACGTATTAAACCGGGAAGTATGCTTTCCCGGGTCGTTTCCCCAAGGACTTGTGAAATTGAAACCACGCCTTAGTTTGGATGATGATTTGAATGAGAGAAAAGATATTTTTGATTATCTATAACTACAAATTAAAAACAACAATTAAAATAAGAACACAAAAGCAATTAAATACTTAAAAGAATTAACGGGAAACAAATAAAATGTGACTAATAAGCAAGTAAGGCAAAACTAACTCTTAAAAATGCAAACTAAATTTCTAAACCTAAAATAGGACAAAAGAATTAAAAACTAATTTAATCTAATTAAATCCTAAGAAATAGCAAATAAAGTCCTAAAAATTAAGAAAAATTATTTTTAAACTTATAAATGTCTAAAATAACATAAAAACTCAGAAAACTATTTTTATCTATTTTTAAAATTAAAATCCTATTTATAAAATTAAAAATAAAGGGTTAAAAATGAAAATGAAAATCTAAAAGTTTTGAAAATGATTTTTCTGAATGTAAACCTAAAAGTATTTATTCTAATACTAAAAACTATTTTTTTGTATTTTTCCGAAACTTTTTTCTATTTTTTATAATTTTTCAAAAATTAAAACCTTAGAAAAATGATTAAAAATAATCTACTAAATAGAAAAATGTAAAAAATTCAGGGAAAATCCTAAATGCAACAAAGTTCAAAGGAAAAATAAGTTTACACTACCAGCTAAACTAATAAGCTTCTAATAAGCAATTTTAAGCTACGGCTTTTAATAATAAGCTAAAAGAAAAATGAGTATAAGAATTAAATGGAGAGAGATGCTAACGGATGAGCTAATGAAGCATGGTGGTAAGTGTGTGTGTTTGTGTGCAAGAGGTCACGGGTTCAAGTCCCATTAACACCCTATTTTGCAATTTTTTTATTTTTGAAATCTAAAAGCTAGAACTTATTAAGGACACTATTCTAAGCACTTTTAATAAAAGTAGCTTAAGCTCAAACTCAAAAATAAGCTCTAAAAGAGATTTTGAAGTGACTGACCTCAGAAAGTGAGGTTTTAAGCTTACTTTTGCTTGTTTGGACTTAAACACTTGTACAAAGCTCAAATTAAGCTCAAATTCAAAAGTAAAAGCTTCTACTGAAAGCTTAGAATGTATACTACCTAAAAATGAAAAGCTTAAAGGAATAAAAACACTAGAAGCTAGCTAAATCTACTAATCAATTTAGCAAACTCAGAAATTAATTCAAAAAAACTCATTTTTAAACTAAGCTCAAATGCTCAATAAGCCAAGACCTAAGCTAAGCTTTTGAAAATAAGCTAACTAATGAACCCTAATAAGCCCCTGCTATTCAGTTTTTTAAATAAGCAACTAAACTAAGCACTAATAAAAAAAACTGTTTATACTACTTATTTTTGGTGTTTTTGAGTTTTTTTATGAACTTTAAGAAGCAAATGCACCTAAGAAGCTAAGTTAGAAAATAGAAAAAAAGCTTTAAACTGAATTAACCTATATGTAATCTAGATTTCTACTGAATTTAAAAGCCTAAAAACTAATTTAACTATCCTAAGTGAAATCAAAAAGGACAGCAGTAGTAACAAAGGTTACTACTGCTAGTGTAAATGAACTAAAGCCAAAATCAAATTGCAGGTGACCTTTTTGGTCTAACCTGCAATGAACACTCTTGTTGAGTGTATTTAAACACAATGCAACTCAAGTTTTAAGCCTAAGGAGCTTTGATCAAAATTTCACAATGAAATGGCAAAAACAAGTTCCCCTGGTGCAGGAACATACATATTAAGCCCTAACTTTTTGATTACTTAAAACTAACTTCTGAAAACTCCTTTTCTACTAGTTTAAAATGATAACACAACTAACTCAAACAAATTTCATAAGTTATTTTGACTTTTAGAGGTCAAATAATCTAAATCCAAACACTCCATATGAAATTGACAGAATTATCTTAAGCTTAAAAATAAAAATCTAATTAACTAAACCTTGATACCAGATAAAAAAACTAGCTTATATTAGACTTATCTAACATGATTCAATAACTAATTAAGCTGAATTTAAAGAACTATAACTATTGCTAACTATTTTTTGATTTTTTATAGATTTTATGACAGAAATGAGAATACTGAAATCTATACTTTAATAAGTAAAAACAGATAAGCAAACTATTCTAATGAGTACTAGTAAATCAAATAAACACACAATAAGCAAGAAGATTAAGCAAATAAGCAGTTTACACTAACAAACACTTATTAAACTAGGTATTAAAGGACAAAGGAAACTTTAAATGAAACTTACTTGAAACTTTAGCTAAATAGAAGTTAAGAGGCTCAATTGAGCTTGTCTACAACTCTGGCTTATCCAAGGAGCTCATCCATGGTTAACTCCCCTACCAAAGCTTATAAGTCCAAATAGTTAAGGTATTAACTGATTTTAAGGTTTAGGTATATTAAGATCAAACTTAAGTTCAATTATTAGCTTAGAGACTAATAAGAGCTTGTAATTAGCTTATCAAAACAGTAGCTTAACATTAAAGAGCTTATGAATAAAACAAGAGCTTTTGACAGATTAATGGAAAGTAAAAGTTCAATTTTATTAACTAGAAGCTTGTTTACATTACTGAAAAGAACTTACAAAAGGATTAAATGAAAATTACATTTAAAGAGAACATTGCATAAGCTAAAACAATTAAGCAAAAAATTTAAAAGCTAACTAACTCTCTTTTTGTGTGTGGAGTGTGAAGGCCTTTTATAGCTTGATGAAGAAGCTTCTAGGCTGTGCCTTGCTACCCACGCCCCTGCTAATCATAGTCGTACATTCCATCAATCATTGGGGATTCATTTGTGGCCGTTTGATCAAGTCTTGGGATTCACACGGATTGCCAGCGTGGCAATCCGTGTGATGCTCTTGTGCTTGTTGTGTGAGTGAAATCAATGCAAATCTCAGCTTCCTTTTGTGCTTTCCCTCTTCCACGTAGCTTAATTGCTTGGGTGAACCAATTAGAGCCTTTGAGATTACAATTCTAACCCTGCCATTTTGTTATTTAGCTCTTGAGTTGTCGTTTTTATCCTTCAATTGACAAAAGCCCCATGGTTTGAGATGCGAGGTAACTTGGAACGATGAATGAACAGTGTTGGCGCCTTTTTTTAAGTTTAACTGAATTGGGTAAAAACGGGTGTGAGTTTGGGGTAATTGCAAAATCAGTCCCTCTGTTTGTGTAAAAAGATGGTGTAGTGTAAAATGACTTTAAATAATGACAAAAATGGCCCCTGAAGTGTTATAAAAGGGTTTTGGGCTTTTAGGAATTGGGCTTTGGATCCGGGTGTGGTTTTAAGGTATAAAGGGCCCATTAAGACTTCAAGGACCATTTGTGTAATCTTTTGAAACTTAAGGGACTGAATTTGAAACTTTGGGGCTTTGTCTTCTAGTATTGACTTTGAGAGTTGACCGAGGTTGACTTTTTGTCTTTGGCTTCCGGCTCTTGCACGCTTTTCCGTTCTCGTGTCCGTGTTTGCCCGTTTTTTGACGGTTTTCTTGTGATTTTTGTCTTATCCGTACCTGCATACACAAAACACAAAAACAAGCATATCTTTGCCATTTTTAGTATGTTTTTAGTCATTTAGGGTCATTTTTAGTGTTAACGGATATGTGTATTTTACACTTATCACGTATCAACGAATAATCGATCCTTCATATAATTCCTTCGGTCTAAGCTTTTGCGAAACGATTATCTTTAAACTTTCCTCCTTTTTTTGTTGCGATGTTCTAATTTTATCGTTTTTTTAACAATACTTTACTACAAAACTCGGTGTAATTTGACCATCTTCACGATAATAATAATTCCGGATAATTCATTCGGTAATTCTTCATTCTTCGGACGTACCAATAATTGTGTTGGTAGTAAAAATACATGAGTTTTGACTACTTTATACATTCCCATTTGCAATGTGCAAATTTATTCCAAACCGTACCAAAGATAGAAAATTGACACAAGACTCGAGAAATACATACTTTACACTTTAAGCAACTATCAACTGATAAATAGACTTAATCTAACAGGGCAGGCTAAGGTGTAAAGGTGTAACAAAACAAACAGTTAGTGTAATTCCTAAAGGATTGGCTCTATTAGTTTTTCTAGGGGCATCTTAGTCTTAATATGAGAGTAAACAAAGGGTTTATACGGGGATTTAACTAACCAGTGTAGTTAGTTAATAAAACAACATATAAAGGTTTTTTGGGTGTAATCCTAGAAATTTATCAATTTAAATAAGTTACTCCATCTAAATCCATAGTATTCATTATTGTGGTCTCGAATAGATATATCAAGCCAAGTTTTAAAGTCTACAACATCACCGGCACACGCATATTTTGTGGAATTTGGATAAACATTTAGAAACAGATAAGGTTAAATCCTCACAATATCTAACAAGGGTTATTGTGTGCAGGTTATGTATCAAGTAATTTCATAAAAGTATGCTTGAAATTTTTTTAAATTTGAGCATAATTTAAGCATTTTAGTGTGAAAAATAGGAAAAGTATACATTCTAATTCCCATCCCCCTACTTGAATTATACAACGTCCTCGTTGTATAGATAGAACATTAAAAATGGGAATTAAAAAGATTTAGAATGAGAAACTCCCCTGATATTTTGCTCGGTAGATTCTCCAAGTTGAGTATATGAGCAAAAATGTGTTGAACAACCATCTTGAGATTTCAAGACTCCAACACTTCGAGATTTTCAGATTTATAAATACTCCACCAACGTCGTCGTTTTCGTTCAGAAGGTAATGTGTTAAGCATAAGAAAATAAGTGCAATTTCTATCTCCGTGTATTTGTTGGTTAGACTCGAAATAAAATCCTAAAAACTATACAAGAAGTCGATACGCCGTATCCATACCCCAGGATATGCCGTATTGATACATGTGTCGAATACGCTGTATTCGTTTAACGAATACGCCGTATAGACTGTGCTGAAAATAAAGACTGGATAACGTCCAGAAGGTCAATATGCCTTATCCATGGGGTTTGGATACGCCGTATAGATAGTCTGGGAAGACGGACTCGATAAAAAATTGAAAATACATTCTGGGTTGTCTCCCGGCAAGCACTTTTGTTTACAGAAAAGTCTTTAAGTTAGACTTGCCCCAATTTAATCCCATCCTTATAAAACAATTTGGGGTCAAACGGGATGCCAAACGGCACATATAAATTTTTAATAAGATTGAATAGCATCCCGCTGATAAGATAATTCCAAGCCACGATATTTACATTTAATTCCATGACAAAACTTTTCATAATGAAAACTTTATTGATTTTATCGTGACTTCCCTCCAAAAGATTATTTGACCCTTGTGTATTTTCATTACCCCCCGAAGATTGTATCATATCGATTTCATTATCATCATTGTCTTTATCCGATTTTAGATCATCGGGATAAATTATGTTGAAAGGGAATAGATAATTAAAGTACAAAACATTTTGTTCCACTTCATCATATTCCGACAATGATGTTTCATCTTCCAAATCGAATTCATCGATATGTTGAGGGCTTAAAGTGGGTTAGTTGTTGAGAAATCTGTTTAGGACATTAGCGCTCATTGTAAAAACAATGGCTAAACATTTTTTTTTGCATTCTCAACGTCTATAAAGAAGTCTTAAATCATCAATACAACTGACGAAGGCTTGGGTGATGGGACAAGGGCATTAGAATTTTTTATTTTATTAATTTTTTGATCCGCGTTTCAATCATTGGCAGAAATTATTTTATAAGAAAATGAATTTTTGTCAAAAACTACCGTGTAATCTTTATCGTCGGATTCGTCAAACGATATTCTAAACTCAATTTCATTGTTGTAAGAGAACTTTCGTGGGTTTCAAAGAGAGTGTTTCATTCGATGTCAAATTATCATTGAAGACTATAGCTGGGAATTCGGTTTCAACGGATCTGAGGTCGTGAACGTCTTCATCATACCAGATCTTACCATACTTAGTAGTTTCCCAGTTATACACATTCCCACGTTTTCGAGCTTTTTCTTCCTCGAGCCTGATGTATTATTCCGTAGTAATGTTCGGGTCGTCCATCCTGTAATAAACTTACTAGGAAAGAAATTTGTCAAATAACTTATACGTCTTATTCAGTAAACTGAATACGCCGTAGTACATAAACGCAATTAGCTAACAGACATGAATATAAACTTATTCTAAATTAAACTAATCCTAAGGGTTAGATCTAATCTAATGTTAAAAACCAAAATATAAAATAAAAATCAAGATTAAATTTTCACTCCCCCGCAACGGCGCCAAAAACTTAATGGTGTCGTTGTGTGGTGTTAATTTTATGATTTCAAGTTTTAAATTTATATTTTGACGACTTAACCAAAAACAACACTTTAACGGGCAGTGTACCCGGTCGGTAGGAGTTTCGTGGTAAGTAGGGTGTCGATCACTAAGAGCGAGAAACAATCTTTTAATTTATTAATACTTTGGTTTTTCTAATCTAAGTTAGTCTAATCTATGCTAAGTTAAACCTATGCTAAACCTATTTTAATCCTAAATCTAACGGATAAGGGGGGTTTTCAGCCTGAGAGACTGGTACGAGTTTCGTAGTGACTAAAATATACTTAAGACACTAAAACACACGCAAGCAAATTAACAGAAGATAAAAGAGCGGTGTAGCCAAATATAATAAAATTGTATTTAACCATTATTAATCCAATCAAAATGTTGGTTTGTTTATTTAGTGCAATGATTACTTATCTCAAGGCATCATATCATTCTTAAGATTAAGGCGGTACTTCTTCCTTTAACCTAGACACGTAGAATTCTGTCACAATTAAACGCATCCACATAAAGCATCCTTATTTGCTGATTATAATCTATCATAGAGATTAAAGCAATGGTGATCTTGTCAAACCCTAGCTCATGGAGACTTTACCCACTAACTGCTTAATGGCAATTCATACACTAGTAGTCCACTAACCAAGTCTTTACCGATTAATCGAGAACGTACTCATTGATCCCAAGGTCACCTGTTGGTCCAACTAAGCATACAATCTAAGGGCAAATATAGGTCGTTATTTGTGATCCTATTGGTCTAGATGTATAGATCACTATATGAAGAGCTATCCCAGCATCTAGATTACTTGGTCCGTATCACTAGATTTAGTTGAATGATAGGTCGCATACAAAAGCACGTAAACAAGTATATTGATAAAAATAAACAAGCATTCAATGATAAATTAAGAAATCGAGATAAATAAACCAAACATTAAGATCGTCATAATAATGGCTAATACCCAAAGGTATTAGCCTTCAAACATCATAATTAATACAAAAGTAATGATTTAGCCAAGGTAAACTAACCGAGTTAACGAATGATACCAAAAACTGAATGATTACAAGAGTACAAGAAATTACACGTTGTCTCCTATGGAATTAATTGCGTTGCTCGACCTCTTCTGCTCTTCTTCTCCTCTGAAAATCGACTTTTATGGTTTAGGTATCGAGAATATGATTTAGCACACTTAAAACTCGTTTTTGAGTTTTCTATTTATAAGGTCTGGAAAAAGGTCGATACGGCGTATCAAAAGTCTTCGATACGACGTATTAGGGATTTCTTGGAGTAGGGACCACGTTTGATATCTTCCAGAATATTTTATTTCCATATGGCTTGAATACGGCGTATTGGTCATTCCTGGATACGGCGTATTGGATCTTGTTTCCTTCGTGGTCTTTAGTGAAGTGTAGGCACAGATACGCCGTATCTTCCTTGATGGATACGGCGTATTGGTTGTCAGAACAGTAATCTTCAAATATCTTCGTTTAAGCTCCAGAATGCGTGCCTTTTAGTTAACTTTCACCAAGTACTCCATAATTACTGCAATTCTCAAATACAAATGATTAAGTAACAATTCTTTGCAATAATTATACAAAATAGGTTATTTACATGGGATAAATGATGCTATAAAAGTGACGTTATTTGATGTCATCATAAAAAAAACTAACGTTCATTAGGTTGATTTGGTAATTTGTATGTAGGAGGTTAGTTGTGTTTTCAAGCCACATGCGGTGAGGTGCTTTTTCAAAATGACGTTTTAAAAGCAACAAAACGCATGAAACTGTTTATTGGCTTTTGTTATCCAAACACTAGTTTTAGATTGTTTGCGTTTTGAAAACATAATAAGCAAATAATCTGATGGTAAACGCAATGACAAACACCCTATTAATTGCATGTGTTGAGATTACGTATTATCACAGGTTCACATACATCTATCGGCGTATGATCATATACTTCATTACTGCGTATTTCATGTCTTATCTTAGACCATTCGAAGTAGTAATAGACAAGAGCACGAGTTGTTTCTCTATGTTGCATACGTTTGTTATACAACACTCACCAAAATTACACCATCCTGTCGTGCAGACTGCAAAAGCTATGGTATGTAGCATTGAAGTATAATATATTTAAGTGGTAAGATATGTGGAAACAACAATAGATGTAAAGTTGGTGAGAAAATAGTAAGAAAGAATGCAACACGTGAAAAAGGGCAGAGCGTCATCACTAAAACAACCTTAAATTATATAAGGGATAATTCTATGTTTACCCAAAATAAACCTTACAATGTCATATTTACCTAACTTACAAGTGAACAATGCATGATGTACAATGATTTTGATCCACGTTTGGAGAAATAGGAAATTTTGATTTTTTTGGGAAATATGGAATTGCCCCATTATATAACAAACGTATCTTTTACGATCATTAGGGAAAAAACAAATCATGAAATGGGTTGTTTGGGAATGAGATTTATAGTAGAGAACTTAGGAGAATTTGGTGTTAGAACAATTGTAGGTTGTGGCTAAAGATGGTGGTGATAGTAGTGGTAGTACGATGGTGTAAAGGGGTGTGTGGATCCTTGGATCCTAAGGCTCTTACACCTAGTTCCAAGGTCTCCAATGGTAGTGTGTGTTTCTCCTAGCATAAATGAAGTGTATATAACGATTTCTAACACTTGGGGAATAAGAGTGATGACATCAAATAACGTCACTTTTATAGCATCATTTATCCCATGTAATTAACCCATTTTGTATAATTATTGCAAAGAATTGTTACTTAATCGTTTGTATTTAAGAATTGCAGTAATTATGGAGTACTTGGTGAAAGTTAACTAAAAGGCACGCATTCTGGAGCTTAAACGAAGATATTTGAAGATTACTGTTCTGACAACCAATACGTCGTATCCATCAAGGAAGATACGGCGTATCTGTGCCTATACTTCACTAAAGACCACGAAAGAAACAAGATCCAATACGCCGTATCCAGGAAAGACCAATACGCCGTATTCAAGCCATATGGAAATAAAATATTCTGGAAGATATCAAACGTGGTCCCTACTCTAAGAAATCCCCAATACGCCGTATCGAAGACTCTCGATACGCCATATCGACCTTTTTCCAAACCTTATAAATAGAAAACTCAAAAACAAGTTTTAAGTGTGCTAAATTATATTTTCGATACCTAAACCATAAAAGTTAATTTTCAGAGGAGAAGAAAAGCAGAAGAGGTCTTGCAACATGATTAATTCCATATGAGACAACATGTAATTTCTTGTACTCTTGTAATTGTTCAGTTTTTGGTATTATTCGTTAACTCGGTTAGTTTACCTTGGCTAAATCATTACTTTTGTATTAATTACGACGTTTGAAGGCTAATACCTTTGGGTATTAGCCATTATTACAAAGATCTTAATGTTTGGTTTGTTTATCTTGATTTCTTAATTTATCGTTGAATGCTTGTTTATGTTTATCAATATACTTTTTTACGTGCCTTTGTATGCGACCTATCATTCAACTGGATCTAGTGATACGGACCAAGTAATCTAGATGCTGGGATAGCTCTCTATATTGTAATTTATACATCTAGACCAATAGATCACAAATATCGACTATCTTTGCCCTTAGATATGGCTTAGTTTGGACCAAACAGGTGACCTTGGGATCAACGAGTATGTTCTTGATTAATTGGTAAAGACATGGTTAGTGGACTACTAGTGTATGAATTGCCATTAAGAAGTAGTGGGTAAAGTCTCCATGATCTAGGGTTTAACAAGATCACCATTGCTTTAATATATTAAGATTTAGATTTAATAGCAAATAAGGATGGCTTTATTGCGGATTTTTTGCGTTGATTGTGATAGAATTCTACGGGTCTAGGTTTAAGGAAGAAGTACCGCCTTAATCTTAAGAATGACATGCCACATTGAGATAAGTAATCATTGCACTAATAAACAAACCAACGTTTTGATTGGATTAATAATGGTTAATACAATTTTCTTATATTTGGCTGGACCGCTCTTTTTATCTTCTGTTAATTTGCTTGTGTGTGTTTTAGTGTCATGAATTGGTTTTAGTCATCATAAAATCCGTGTCAGTCTCTCAGACTGAAACCCCCCCCCCCCTTATCCATTAGATTGAGGATTAACATAGGTTTAACATAGATTAGACAAACTTAGATTAGTAAAATACAAAGTAATTAATATAATAGAAGTGTTTCTCGCTCTTAGGGATCGACACCCTACTTACCACGAAACTCCCACCGACCAAGTACGCTGCCCGTTAAAGTGTTGTTTTTGGTTAAGTCGGCAAATTATAAATTTAAAACTTAAAATCATAAAATTAACACCACAGAACGACACGATCAAGTTTTTGGCGTCGTTGCCGGGGAGTGAAAATTAATCTTGATTTTTATTTGATATTTTAGTTTTTAACATTAGATTAGATTCCCTTAGGATTAGTGTAATTTAAATTAGTGTATAATTTTGTATATTTATGTCTTTAATTCTTTGCGTATTTAACTGTTTTTCATAATACACTGTTCTAGTCGATAAACCGATACGGCATATCTACTTCCATTGGATATGGCGTATCCAACTTTCTATCCAATACAACGTATTCGTTCAAAAAGATTAATACGGCGTATTCAGTTCCATTGAATACGGCGTATTGACTATCTGATACAGTAACAGATCTGGTTTTTCGCATTCAATTTCCGTATATCTGTGTTTTCTTTCTCCTGAGCCCATCCTACTGATTGTTTATCCCTTGTTTCAGGTAGTGCATGACAAGAAGTTCGACTAAGGAACTATTTACACCTTTCAAGGATCCGGAACGAGAATTTCGATCATCTAGGAAGCACTTCAAGACACTAAGTCTTGACGAATCGAGATCGCCTGATTTCGATCTATTTTCTGACCAAGAAGAATATTCGGAGGAAGAAGTTGCGGAAACAATGGCGGAAACTATGGAACAATACATGAGCAAAACTCGAGCCGACTATGGATCGGGAGTTGCTAGGCCTAAGATCGAGGACAAGGATAATTTTGAACTAAAAGGCCAATTTCTCAAGGAACTACGTACCAACACTTTCAGCGGTTCGGATCATGAAGATGCGAATGAACATATTGAGAAAGTTCTTGAGATCGTGGATTTATTCCATATCCCCAATATAACTATAAACCAAGTGATGCTTAGAGCCTTCCCTATGTCCTTAACTGGAGCCGTAAGTCCTTGGCTAAGAAACAAACCATCTGGTTCGATTACAACTTAGGAAGATCTGAAGACAAAGTTTCTAAGAAAATATTGCCCACCTGCTCGCACTACAAAGAAAATGGAGGAGATCAACAACTTTCAGCAAGAACTGGATGAAAACCTCTAACAAGCTTGGGAGCGATTTAAAAAACTCTTGATGAAGTGTCCTCAACACTATTTAATAGAGATGTAGGAGGTAGTCTTGGTCTATAATGGATTGGATGTTCCAACTAGACAAATTCTTGATTCAAGAGGAGCCATACCATCAAAGACTGCCGCTGATGCGAAAGTAGTCATCCAAGAAATGGCTGAATACTCTCAATAATGGCACAAAGGAACATCTAGGACCAGAAGTACTAAAATTTCTGACGGATTAGCAGCCATACAAGCACAACTCAACAATCTTGGAAGAGAAATCAAGAAAGTAAATGAAAAAGTTTATGCTGCTCAAGTAGGATGTGAATAATGTAAAGGTCCCCACTACACCAAAGATTGTCCACTCAAGGAAGAAGGGAAAACCCTTGAAGAAGCTTACTACACTCAATTTGGTGTACCTTTTCAAGGATGGGGATATAGAGCAACTGCTCTGGGATTCTACCAAAGGAATAATGCAAACCATTCATACCAAGAACAAAGGCAATCTATGGAAGAAACCCTAAGCAAATTTATAAGGGAATCAGCAAAAAGACATGAGGAGAACTCCAATTTGATCATAGAGATCCGAGCTTCAATGGATGCTGCCATAAGGAACCAAAGAGCATCAATTAAAACTTTAGAGATCCAAATCGGGAAAATGAGCAAGGTACTACAAAAAAGAGGATTTGGAAGTTTATCGAGCTCCACTAAAACTAACCCGAGAGACCATGTCAAGTCGATCTTGACTATTGTTGAAGCTGATGCAAGCTCGATACGTCGTATTGGATCACACAAATACGACGTATCCACTGAACAGAACAGTACACTGATGTACGAGACAAAACAAATGACAATCCCGTTTCTAAGTCGTTTGAATGACTGCTACTGTAGAGATAAGAAGGGATTATATGGACCGCAATTTTTGGAAGCTTACTCATATGGAGCTTCACGTATCGATAAATCCACACCCAGAAAGGCTTAAGACCCAGGGAGTTTCACTTTACCTTGCTATATTAATAATGTTTGCTTTAATAATGCCCTTGTTGACTTAGGAGCTAGCGTAAGTGTCATGCCTCTCTCGACCTACCTTAACTTAGGTTTAGGCGAATTAGCTCACACTAAGTTGATAGTTGAATTAGCAGATAGGACTATGAAATATCCAAAAGGAAATGCTGAAAACGTACTAGTAGGGATCAGTAAATTTATTTTCCCCGCAGATTTATAATTCTTATTATGCCTGAGGATATCAAAGTGCCCTTGATCCTTGAAAGACCATTTTTGTCTACCGTCCTTGCTAAAATTGATGTTTTTAAAAGGAAGATTTATTTGAGGGTTGTGGAAGAGAAAATAATTTTCAAAAGTGTTAAACATGCTAGTAGTTTAAATAAGAGGGTCTACATGTTAAGCTTAAGAGAAAAAATAGAACTTGATTTAGAAGCTAGGCTAATGGGAAAAACTTTGGTGTTGAATAGATCATTAGACCCTTTCTTTGGAGATTACATAGAACTAAACGATCTTAATGTACCATTAGAGCTTAGGAGAGATCAAGTTGATGATTTAATGCCTATTGAGGAAGGTGAGGTAATTAAAGAATTTAGAGCTAAGAATGATGCTAGATTGGTTAGTGAAATTTTTAGATATCCTAGTGATTGAGACCACGATAAGAAGATCCGTATTGATGGTGCCCACAACTTAAAGTTCTCTTGCATGATAGGTTTTGAATTTTTACATGCTATTTTTTTTCCCTATCTTGTACATAAATGTGATGTCCAAAATTTTTTATAACTCCATAAAGAAGGACAAATTGGAATACAAGGGAAACAATGTAGTTGAAGCCTTAATGAACATACCTATCTCTGTTGGAACTTTTTCTATCTTAACAGATTTTGCAGTTTTAGAAGATATGGATGCTTATCGTGATGAAGGAATGGACGATGTTATTTTTGGCGAACCGTTTTTGAGAGAAGTTAGGATTAATGCAATACGGTTTGAAGGAATGATTACCGTTCACAATGGTAATGAAGAAGTTACTTACCAAATGGTATGGTCACATCCGAGGTTTAAACACCACACTAATGAACAATACAACAAGATCATGTCATTACTAAAGGTTGGTAAGGAAGATATGATGAATGAAATCTCACACTCGTACCAAATGCTCAAGAGTTTCTACAAGGGGGTTTTAAACTTAGGGCCCGAATATGTCCGAGATGCGAAGATGGAAGAATGGCTCACACGCGGGCACATAAGCGTGCATGAGATGGAGTAAAGAAGAAGGAAGGAAAAAGTCTAACTTAAAGACTAGCTAAAAGAAAAGTGCTTCCCGAGAGACAACCCAGATTGTTATTTATTTTTATCGAGTCTGTCTTCCCAGACATCAATACGGCGTATCCGCTCCATACCATACGGAGTATTGAAAGTCTGGACGTTATCAGTCCTTTATTTTTATGCACTTTAAACATTATTGTTAGTTATGTCAATACGGCGTATTCATGCACATGATACTGCGTATTCAACAGACCGACCCGTATTTAGATACTTTTTATAGGTTTCTTGATACGGCGTATTCCAGTTTATGGATACGGATAGGATTTAGCTTATTTAAATTAACCGTAGATATCTGAGATAGGATTTTGCATGTTTTTCCTATATTTTATATAGGACCTCGCTAAATAGAAATTGACGATGTTGGTGAAGTATCTACAATCTGGAAATCTAAAATTGTTGGAGTCTTGAAACTTCAAGACGGCTGTTCAACACACATCCTTGCTCATAAACTCAACTTGGAGAATCTACCGAGCAAAATATCAGGGGAGTTTCTCATTCTAATTCTTTTAAATTCCCGTTTTTAATGTTTTATCTATACAACGAGGACGTTGTATAATTCAAGTGGGGGGATGGGAATTAGAATGTATACTTGTCATATTTTTCATAAAATGCTTAAATTATGCTCAAATTAAAAAAAATCAAGCATACTTTTGTGAAATTACTTGATACATAACCTGCACACAATAACCCTTGTTAGATATTGTGAGGATTTAACCTTATCCGTTTCCAAATGTTTACCCAAATTCCACAAAATATGAGTGTGCCGATGATGTTGTAGACTTTAGAACTTGGCTTGGTATATCTATTCGAGACCACAATAATGAGTACTATGGATTTAGATGGAGTAACTTGTTTAAATTGGTAAATTTCTAGGATTACACCCAAAAAGCCTTTATATGTTGTTTTATTAACTAACTAAACTGGTTAGTTAAATCCTCGTATAAACCCTTTGTTTACTCTCATCTTAAGAGTAAGATACCCCTAGAAAAACCAATAGAGCCAATCCTTTAGGAATTACACCAACTGTTTGTTTCGTTACACCTTAGCCTATCCTGTTAGATTAAGTCTATTTATCAGTTGCTAGTTGCTTAAAGTGTAAAGTATGTATTTCCCGAGTCTTGTGTCAATTTTCTATATTTGGTACGGTTGGAAAGAAATTTGCACATTGCAAATGGGAATGTATAAAGTAGTCAAAACTCATGTATTTTTACTACCAACGCAATTATTGGTATGTTCGAAGAATGAAGAATTACTGAAGGAATTATCCAGAGTTATAATGATCGTGAAGAAGGTGAAATTACACCGAGTTTCGTAGTATCGTAAAAAAATCAAAAAAATTAGAAAAACGTAACAAAAAAGAGAAGGAAAGTTTGAAGATAATCGTTTCACAAAAGCTTAGACCGAAGGAATTATATGAAGGATCGATTATTCGTTGATACGTCTTATAAATTGAAGAATATGAGTAATCTTTAACAACAAAAACTAGAGAGAGAAAGTAGGAATGAAGGGAGTATTTCTAGTGATAGAAAGTAAGAGAAAAGAAATGCATTAACTATGTGAAAAATTACAACCAACCAACCACCTCTCCAAGGCATGGATAGGTGTTTCTATACTTACAATGGATCGTGGGCTTGGGGCTTCATGGGTTTATCCATGGTATGTAAGTTTCTAAAATTACTTAACGAGCTAACGACTGTTATCTATGGAAGTGACCGACACTTTCGTGTTCCTACCTTTCTTGATTTGTTGACTTGAAAAGCTTTAATGGTTCATCTTTCTTGAAAATCTTTAACTTTAACACTTCGTCACTTCGAGAAAGACGTTCGGTATCAGAGTGACGGAAACTTCTTTGAAATTATTTGACTTTAATACTTCGTCACTTCAAGAAAGACGTACGGTATCAGAGTAGCAGAAGTCTTGAAACATGTACTTGAGCTTTCATAATGTCTTTATGGTTGTCGGTCGGGTATGAGCATGTGGTTTTAAATCTTATGAGTCAGCTGGAATCGGGTACCTTCACCTCCATCTTTAAGTATCCTGCATTAAAAAAGTTAGCAATAAAGCGGGGGGACGAATATTGCTTTGTCATTCGCCCATTTTTGGTTGGAATAACCTTTGAATCCGTAAGGATCGACCTATGATCAGGTAGATTCAATTTAAGAATAATCTCCTTAACAGGATTTCCAACTGAAGTATTGAGTCTTTCTAACACATGTGTATCAAATTCATCAAACTCAGCATGTTCTCATTATCAAAAGGTCTCAAAGCAGACAACACGATAAGAGTGAACCAGCGAGTTACTATCTCACCGATTGAAATAGAAAAATTTATTTGAAAATCAATTAACATGTCATTTGCTAAAGTGGTTTTGTGACATATCAAGAGTGTTGATCATTTCAAAAATTCATCATCAATCGTCAATTCATAACCTGGAACAAGTTTGATTCTTATAGAATCGCACCATCGTTTCTTTCCAGTTGTCATAAGTTTGATTCGTATAGAATCGCATAAGTCACCTACCATGAGCTTGTTTGATGTTGGCTTAAGCAGGATTTCCATCTTCATTGGAATACTTGAGTATCACTCGGATGTTCTAGCAAAATCACAGGGATAATGCGTAGGACTCTTTATATATTTCTAGCTATTCACATTGTGTGAGATAGCAAGTATAATTTTGACAAGTGTCCTAATGATATTTATGGATGATCTCTTTTGGCTCTAGACTCAATCGTGCACTTTTGCTTTAGTGATCGGAGGCTGGAGCAGACTGCCACCTTTTCAATATCAACTAACTCGGAGTGAGAAAGTCGATAGAAATGCATGTAATCTCTGTAAGAAATGAAACAAGAGTCTTTTGAGAGACCTTGAGTGGCTAGGGAGGGTTGAGCATAGCGTCACTAGGTCCATGACTATCTTCAATGTCAGACAACAGCTTAGTGTTTCCGACAGTTTATGTATTGACCCAGTTTCCGCCTAAGTGTACGGAGGGCTTCTTTCTTTACACCCTTTATCCTTACATTTCTTTTTCATTCTTCAACCCCTTCAATGCTTACCGAGACTTCATAACTAATACCTTGTTGGGTTTGTTCCAGTGTTAGCTCCACCTCAGTCAGTATTATTCCTGATTCTCACTTTTTCTCTTTTTGTATCATACCTAAGGACTTCTACACTAACTGGTGGATATCCCTGGGTAGATCCCTCTGGTTCTGGCTGGATCATGGGATTTGAATACCTATGCCTAATCACCTTATAACTCCATAAATTTAAGTACATGGTGGGTCTTTTGGGTATTCCATCACAATCGAAACCAGAATCATTAAAAAATTCAATCAAAGTGTTTGATATAAATATCAAAAGATTTACACTTTAAAAGTTTTTCATCACCACTAAAAGGCTCCCCCTTAACATGTGTACTGTAATCGTAGTACATGCTAAGTGTAGAGTGCATTGAGTCTATTTTATATGATCACATTTCAATACAAATTAGATTCAGTTTAATCACATTTTCTCCCCTTATCCAAAATGTTAATCCCTTGATATTTTGAATATCAATTGATTAAACTTTCGGGGACAAAATGTTACACATTAACTAAAAGGAAAATTTTAATGCTCCCCTTCAATATTTGAGGGTATATAAGACAGTGCTGAGTATAATAATTTGAAATTTTTTGAATTTACTAAGAAATTCTTGAAATTTTTTTACTCGAGCACTCCTTAATATCACCATAATGTCTACACTACATATATACAAATTTCACAAGTTATTAATTACGTACAAGGATTGACCTGTTATGATGAGGACATCATATGATAAATCATATGGTCCTTTGTAGCAGCCGAAAGTCTCCCTCGTACGGTCTCTTTAACCAACAAATTTCTCCAAGCTCCGCATAATCCTCCTGGTCTTTAGCTGTTTATCAATTGCCTGGATCATAGCTCCTGCTTTATCTCTACCACTTTTTCTCCAGATAGTCTGAGGTAGATACTTCATCCGAATTCCCTTTAGACGATCATCAAGAGCAGTCCGAACATCATTGAGTGTATCGTCACTGAACTTGTGTAGTTCATCAATACGCATCAATCTGTTCTTCTTGTCTTTGTTCTGGTAAATGAAACCTCTGGGATTGGAGTATGCTGTATAAGCTTCCCTTCATTTAAGATCTGATCTGTACGTATCCGACTTTGTGAGGTTGAGCTTCTTTTGGTAACTCTCGACACCTAATTGAAGATCTTCCACACGCCTTTGGATGACAACGCTTCTTGTAAACATTCGCAAGGAGACATTAAAAGCTAGGCGTTCTTCAACAGTGAGATTTATCAACTTGCCTTGAACAAGAAGAAGCAGCATGTCTTCGATGTCTTGGATGTGAAGCCTGTTGAAACCGCCTTCTTTGAATTTATACAGCTTGTCATCATCTCTACGAACAGATCCAATCCAAATGCTTGTAATTATGCCATTCGACTATTTGAAGCTTTGTGACAGCAATGATTCTGCGTTTGGAGTACTCACGAGCAGATTCCCTGTATTACAGCAAATCCATAGAATTGTTTTGACGTTTCAGCCCCCATGAGAATGCCCCATAATGCTGTTTTGTCCGGAAACAATCGCACATTGAGTCCGCATTGAGTTGGGACAAGTCTCAATCCATTGATGTGACCATAATCCTGTCAACCTTTTCCTTAGTTAATGAAGTTCATAAGTTCCGCTTAGACCCACCACTATAGATACGCAATATTATGATTAAAGCAAAAGTATTACTCACGACCCTCATAAATATAGGTATCAATTCAGGCTTACAGATCATTGATATTCTCCTTTTCGGGGTTGTTCTAGTCCTAGCTTGAATCATATTGCTTGCAACATGCTTCAAGAAATTATTCAATCCACCAACTCTTGCAACAACCTTTCATTGAACTCATAATGTTGGCCGCTAATAATCAGTGTCAGAGTATCACTTAGCCGATTCATATGAATCACTGAGAATCTAGAGAGTGTCCATCAGTTTATGTAAATGACTCACGAGATCTTCATTCTGAGACTAAATCCTTATCATGGTTGAACTGGTCCATTCTAGTAGCAAAGTCTTGTCCCAATCACGTCCGGCAGTTAGAGTTTTGTTGGTTTCGTAAACCATCCGATGCTAGAGTGGTCTATCAACAATTGATCTTCAGTTAAATCCTGTATAGAACTCCTAATTGCGGGTCTTCCAACCTTCGTCAGCGAGTATTGTTCCTCTTACAACTGCCTGTAATGTTGAAGAGATTTGACCCTTCTTTAGACTGTCATTGACTTGGAATCCCTCTCCTTTGGTACACTGGTTGAATCAGTTCTTTTCCCAGCTCTTCGTCTCTGGGACCCCCGTTTGATAATCCAACATAAAGTGTTATTTTCTTTATCCTCATCCCATATCAACGTCGTTTAAACGTGACATATCTCCCCCCCCCCACCCCCCCCCCCCCCCCCCCCCCCCACCCCCTCCCCCCCCCCCCCCCCCCACCCCCCCCCCCCCCCCCCCCCACCCCCCCCCCCCCTCCCCCCCACCCCCCCCGTATGTTTTCAAGTGATGTCTTTGTCATTTCATAAGCGTCCAACCAATGCTTGTAGAGAGGAGTCCCTTCCTGCGAATTGATTGTCAATTGATTTGTTATTCTCTATTTTATCAATGAGAATCTTCTTCAACTTAAGTTCAGATTGGTTAGCTGCTACAACATGAGATGTCTTAGCTTGATTGGATGAACGAGTCAGAATTTCAGCTTTAAGTTGGTCATTTACGAACTTCTTAATTTTTGACAAAATCTTAGAGACTTGTTCTTTAATTTGCTCTTTGACTTGCTTTTTGATGATTTTCCTCATATTTTCATCAAGTGTATTAATGAAGTTTTCATTTTCAGCTTGAGCTTCATCTCTAAGTTTGTCTGAATAAGTTGGCTACAACTTTTTAACGCTTCATTTCATCTTATGGGCAAGGGTACGTGTCAACAATACGGGGAATTGAAGAAACATGATGCATCAATTGTTTGTTGCAGGAATTCCAAGAAGGGTCTTCTAAAGCTTTAACTTTATCTTCAAACTCGAACAAAGAACCAAAGGTTGGAAGATTTTGTAGGGAGGTACTTGGAACAATTGTTGGTGTGGGAACATGTGTTTGTTGCTGAGGTTGAATGAAAGGAATGGGTGGTGAAAGAAGTGATGTTACAGATGAAGGAGGCATTTCAACATTCGTAGAGACGGGAACATCTACTAGAGATGTTGACTCAGGGTTCAAATTAAGAATGGAGTCAATACCTTTATCCGGATTAGGGTTGAGCATGTTTGAAATAAAGCCTGATGATACAGAAGAACTCTACTATTGAACTTCAGGAGTGGCAGTTGTTATTATCACATGAGTATCTTCTGTTACTTGAGTACCTTGAATATTAGTCTGTAGAGCATATGTCATTTTAGTATCTCTTCCTTTCAGATTGACGTTCACATCCCTGTATAATTCATTTGCTTATTCCTTTTTATTTATGTCTTCTTCATCCAATTCTTCTCCATCAACATTCACACCTTGAGTTTCTTCATCATTTTCTTCATCATCAGTGGATTCATAATGAGAAGGTCTTTGAACCCTCAGATCTGAACCCTCTTCTTCTTTATCTTCTTCATCTTGTCTTTCTTCTTGATCATGAGTAGAGTACTTGGGATAAACAAAGTCATCACCATCATTTTCTGATTCAGTCTGCTCATTTTCATCATCTTGATCATCATCGTCTTGACCATCATCATCTTCATTATCACCATTGTCATCATCATCTTTACTCTGGCTTACTTCATCATCATCGTCCTCGTCACTAGACTTCCAAGAAATCTGTTCATCTTTCGATCCATATGTAGGTACATCGGGAACTCCTGGTGAAACACTAGTTCCTTCATCTGTACCTAAACCAGTGGCGTGAAAGCTATGAAATTGAGTCTTGCTTCTTTTGGTGACAATCGTCATTTGTTCAGCCTTAGTCAATGCAATTTCTGATAGAGTCTCCAATCCTTAAGCAGGTAGCTTCTTCTTTCCTGATTTAGCTACCTTAGCTGTAGCTTTAAGTCTTTTACATGGAGAAGCTTTAGGAGCTTGTTTAGTGTTTTCCCTGGTAGATCACCGTACATACTTTAGTTTTAGAAGCCTTTTCCAAAGCAAAAGCATATAACATCTGTACGCCACTGATTTTTCATTACACTTGATTGGTTTAAGTATCAAGAATATGGCACCATAAATTTTGAACAACTTCATGCTAGAGATGGAATCTCATTGGGTGAGAATCATTATTACCATGTGCCAGTCCACCTGTTCATCTTGGAATTGATTGAACTTTTGACATGAATTGTTGATATAACTTTGGTGATTCTTGGATAGTACATGTCATTGTTCTTATTTGAAACCATTGTTCTCGATTTGATAACTAAGTCTTCCCAAGAAGTAGACCATAGTCAACATACTTCTGTGATACATACCCCCAAAGGATTAAGCTCGAGAAAGACAAATAGATCGAGTCCAGTTACTTTCCATTGAGGCAATTGTTGATGATGGGTCCAATGGGTCTCCAAGTTGAGGTAGAGTGTCCAACCTGGATTTTCAAGAGTGACTTCACATACCAGAGTAACCAAGTTCGTTATGAAAGAGAGAAATTTCCCCTTCAAATGGTGGATCAACAAATTTCTAGCAAGGAAGATTTGGGAAAATTTGAAACATATCTCTGAAAGTTTCCAGATCAAAAGAGTAACTCTTCTTGTTCATCTTGAATTTGATTGTGTGCATGTATAGGAATCCGTAGCTCCAGAATTCATGCATGTAGATGGCAGGAACACTTGTAGTGATCAAGAAGGCTTGATAAAACGGTGTGAGAGAAAGAAATCCAAAGCAGCTTGAAAAGTGGGTTCCTTGGGCTTGAATGTGGTGCTCAATCTGTAATTGCATTTACCAATCCTCAAACATTGTTCTCGTGGAATAAGAGCATCGTCAAGGGCTTGTTGCTGTTCTTTTGTGATACTCATGATTCTGCTAAAGAAAGAAATCATACAGTTGTATAAATAAACAAGCTTATATAAGACACTAAGATACCTTTTTAGGATATGGCACTTAAGGCATGCAACACATTTAGAGGGCTAATCATGGAAAGAGTGAACTTAATTTGGCTTAGTTGATTTAATCCAATTATAACTTGATTAGATTCCAAAGATAACCAATTTTAAATTTGCTACCTAACACAAGTTTTAAGACACCTTCTAATTAGAATCTAAGTGTTTGTGATATTTAGCCTTTTGTTTCCTTTTAAGTATGCTTGAATCTGTAAACTGCGAATTTGGTCACAAAAGAAAACTGCCAATTCGATCACTATTACAATCTGCGAATTCGGTCTCTTAAGGAAAATGACAATTCAGTCACAGTTACATACTGCGAATTCGGTCTTTAAAGGGAACTGCCAATTCGGTCACCATTACAAACTGCGAATTCGGTCTATGAATGAAACTGCCAATTCGGTCACTATTACAAACTGCAAATTCGGTCTCTAAAGGAAAATGCCAATTCGGTCACAGTTACATACTGTGAATTCGGTCTCTAAAGGGAACTACCAATTCGGTCACCGTTACAAACTGTGAATTCGGTCTATGAATGAAACTTCCAATTCGGTCACCATTACAAACTGCGAATTCGGTCTATAAAGGAAACTGCCAATTCGATTACTATTACATACTGCGAATTCGGTCAATTAAGAACTGCAAATTCGGTTTGGTCTATAAACTGCGAATTCGTTTAATTAAAAATAGTGAATTTTAATTCGAGTATTTAAGTGTTTTGCCACTTCAAGTTTCAATCATATAACATCATAGCATCCACAAGAACATTTATTAGCATCTTACAAACACATATTCATCAAAAATAATACAAACGAGCCTACGAAACCAAACATTCATTATTACCCAAGAATTAAACACATCATATATGGATTTCAAAGCATACTCGCATTCAATAAAACTTTTAACATTTATCTACTACAAAACCCACAAACTTTTTAAACTTAAAACTCAAAAACGCATAAGTCGACACACAAAATCAATCAAATCCAATTCATATGTTATTGTTATTAAAACGCTATAGCGCGAAGCATAGCCACCTTAAGATTAACAAAAACCCTTAATCCATTTTAAGTTAATTCAGTTTCAATTTTTAAGAACCCTAATTTGATTTTAGGGTTTTTTCAAAATTAAAACCTTGTAAAAACTAAATTCGTTCGAGAGGTAAGGTCATTAGGGTGTAATGATCGATGTTTATGATATACCTTAAGCACGAATTTGACAGCAAATGAAGAACAAAGGTCTGACGATCGAGTGAGGGTTTTGAGAAGAAAGGAAAAAGTATAAGTGTTTTGTGTGTGTGTAAAATACGCGTAGGGTGGAGGTGTTATAAAACTTTATGTTTTTAACACTTCTACCTATAAATTTGAGAGTCCTTTTTGTTTCTCGAATATAAGTTTATTTAGGCATTTAAAGTTAGCACATTGGCACAAATAGTCCCTAGAGTTTTAACTAGCATACCAAACAACTTAAATTTTGCACATATTCTCTCTAAAGGCATAAACAAATAACATTTAAGGCACACATAAGCTAAATTTGATTAAAGTGCATCTTAGTAAATGAGATTCCTTATTGTTTAAAAAACATTATTCGTTTTAATCAATATGACTTTCCGAAGAATATATTTGGACATTTTTTTCCTCCCTCAAACAATGACCCGTTAAGAGTTGTAGTCGTTGTTTGAGAAGTCGAATGTCTTTGAAAAGCATTTTCTGATGACTTAATGTTTATTTTTGAAAATCAAACATCATAAAATAACATTTCTCTTATTTTAACAATAAAACGTACACTGACACGTACAAGTATGGAATTGTGCAGCACAGGTAGTGTTGCAATGTAATCACAAACCTTTGCATGGTCAAAGAAAGTAGAACCAGTGGCCCGAAATAAATTTCCGTTAAAGAGGTCAAGATTTTCTTTGAAATACTTTGCCTTTAAGATGATGAACTGGGTTGCATCTAAAATAAAAAGCAAGCCAGTTTTTTGGCATGTTTTGAAAAAATTTGGAACTACTATGCCGCCACTTCATTTGCAAAAAAAAACAAGAGCCTCGTATCATTATATGAATGATATTTCTAAGACTCGTAAATGTTATCGATTTTCAGAAGACATGCCATTATTACCGTCTTTTATAATTTTCTTCCTTTTTTAATTGTTTCTTGGTTTTTAAAGAATTTTATATTTTTGAATTTGTTTTTAAAAATTTTCTTAAAATGAAAAATCTTTTGGTTTTTCTGGTTTTTTGAATGTATATAGTTTATACATATATAAATATATACATAAAATATACACATATTACATATACAACATATACATATACCCATATACATAAAGATATATATACATATATATTATACTTTACATATATATAGTATATACCATATATAGTATATAGATACATATATATATATATATATATATATATATATAAATCTATATACATATATATATATATATATACATTACATATGATACACAGGATATCAGAATAGGTACCACCACTATTCTTCGGCTTCATCTACCAACGGTTTCAGTGTCTCAGGCGTAAAACTTCGCATTCCCAGCTTGTTGATAAGAAATTCAATTTTTTCTGTGCATAGGGCTTTAGTGAAGATGTCCGCTAGTTGATACTCCATGTTGACAAAGTAAAGCTCTACTACTCCATTCTCTACTTGCTCTTTGATGAAGTGGAATCTGATGTCAATATGCTTTGATCGAGAATGTTGAACATTGTTGCAGCATAAGGTAATAGAGCTTTTGTTATCACAGCACATTGGAATTTTATTAAATCCAAGACCATAGTCGGTAAGTTTTGATCTCATCCAAAGGACTTGAGCACAACAGCCAGACAAGGCTATATATTCAGCTTCTATACTGGATATCGCAGCGCTATTATGCCTTTTTGATGACCAGCTAACAAGTTTGTCTCCTAATAATTGCATACTTCCAGATGTGCTTCAACTAGTATCTTGGAAACCCGCGTGATCATCGTCTGCATAAGCTGTTAGAACAATAGAAGAATCCTTTGGATACCAGAGTCCCCTATTAACAGTTCCTCGTAGGTATTTAAAGATTCTTTTTACAGCATGTAAGTGCTTTTCGGTAGGCTTTGCCTGATACCGGGCACACATGCATACAACAAATGTTAGGTCTGGTCTACTGGCTGTAAGATACATGAGGGTGCCAACCATTCCACGAAAGTGTGTAGGGTCAACGGCTTTCCCTTGTGGATCTTCGTCCAGTTTTGATTTCTCCACCATGGGAGTATCCACGGGGTCGCTAGATTCCATACCATATTTTTTTAATGATTCTAAAGCATATTTAGACTGGTTTAAAAAGATGCCTCTAGGACTTTGTGAAATCTGTAGTCCTAGAAAAAATGATATTTTTTTGCCCATCAATCGATATTCGTAAACTTTACATATTATTTAGACAAATTGGTCACATAATTCAGGTGTAGTAGACGCAAAGATTATATCATCAACATAGATTTGTACCAGAAGAATATCTTTGCCTTGTCTTCTGATGAACAATGTGGGATCAGCGGTTCTTTTAGAGAATTCCTGAGAGAGTAAAAACTTTGACAATAGATCGTACCGCGCTCGAGGAGCTTTTTTCGACCCATAGAGAGCATTCTTAAGCTTATACACATGATTCGAATTTGGCTTGATCCACAAACCCGTCCGGTTGGCTGACATAAACTTCTTCGCACAGAATGCTATTCAAGAATGCCGTCTTAACATCCATTTGGTAGACGATCATATTCATGTGAGCAACATATGCAAGGAAAATTCGAATAACATCAAGTCTAGCCACTAGAGCAAAGGATTCCTCAAAATCAATTCCCTTTTCTTGACGGTAACCACGAGCAACCAAGCAAAAGCCTTTTCTTTAAAAATTCTCCCATTCTTCAAGTTTTAAACCTTAAAAACCATTTTAAGTAATAATCATCACTTTATCTGACGTGAATGATTTGCAAGACTCAATGATGATCAAATTCATATAGCTCCTCTTGATAGCTTCAATCCAACATGCTTGAGTTAATGTGTCTTTATAGTTTTAGGTTTAACTAGTGTAGAACGGCCTCGAGTAACAGAAATAAAAGCTGTTCATAGGAGGTGGAGTCTTTTGGAAACAGGTATGTCGAGTTCACCGATGATGTTATCTAAAGGATGATCCTTGGTCCATTTGATAACATGTTCTGAGTTAGGAGCAGCCGTGTGCACAACAGTAGGAATAACATCCGAACAAGAAGACGCTTCAAAATCATTTTCGGGAATAGGAATACCAAAGAATGGATTGTTATTCATGTGTGCAACATCTAAGTCATGATTGTATTATTCAAAATCGTTAGGAATGATAGGAGATTGAGTTTCTGTGTTGTTTGAGAGTTACTAGGTGATGTGCGATCTTGGTCAATCAGTTGTTGAGAATGTGAACCGGTGAGTCAGCGAGTCTGGAGCTACTACTTCACAATTGGATAATGGTCTTCAGGGGCTGAGCAATCAACACTTGATGGAGGGTTGAGAAATTCATCAAACAGTGGTTGAAATAAAATATCCCAATTAGTTCTTGAAGGTGGTACAAACGGTGTTGAAGGAGGGGGGTCTGGCACGAGTCCTGAACTGATTGTTGTAGGAGTCATTTCATGAAGTGCGGGTCCTGAACTACTGTGTTCAGAAGCCATTGCAGTCAGCTCATCAAAATCTACATGAATTATCTCAATGATTCGTCTGGTACGTCGGTTGTAAATTTAAAATGCTTTCTTTGTGGGTGCATAGCCAATGAAAATACAAATATCAGCCTTTGGTTGCAACTTACCCAAGTTCTCGTTATCATTTGTCGGATAGCAGAGTGCACCAAATACGTGGAAAATGATAAGTCAGGAAGTTTGTCATGTAAAAGCTCATATGGTGTTTTGCCGTGACGAAGACGTATGATGGAATGATTTTGGGTGTAACATGCTGTAGCAACTGCTTCTGCCCATAAGAATAACGAAGCTTTTGCATAAATCAACATTGTGCGGACAGCTTCAATTAGAGTACGTCTTTCAAAGACACCATTTTGCTGTGGAGAGCTAGCAACAGATGTTTCATGAGATATGCCAACCTTCTCATAATATTCACGCAAAGTTTGATTAACAAATTCAGTTCCATTATCTGTTCTGATTCGTCGAACAAGTACTTTAAGCCGCACTTGGATCATCTTGAGAAACTTGATTATGAAATCTGGAGCTTCACCTTTTGATCTTAAGCACTTTACCCATGTAAATCGAGAGTAATCATCGACAATGACAAGGATGTACTTCTTTCCATTAATGCTTGCGACACGCATTGGTCCACAAAGATCCGTGTGCAAAAGATAGAGTTTTCTTGGTTGGTGTCTTCAGATTTAGGTTTGTGAGGTTTCTTCTTGATTTTACCCATTGCACAAGCAGAACTGTAACAAATCACATTTATCACATCTGTTACTTAATAATATGTCAAAAACTATTATTTTAACTTTAAATAGGTCTACGCAATGCTTTTATTTTAAATCGTTAAGTTAAACGCGTAAACTAAAATCAACAATCAAACGTAAAACTTATACGCAAAGCAAATGTAAAGTTTAACGTCAACAACAATATATTATTTTTACGAAAGTAATAATCAACATTTTTATCTTTTATGTTATTGGTCCCAGTAAAACGTTACACGTTTTCGCAATTAAATACATTTAGGCATACCCGGAAGCACAAATACCTATCTATACTCAACCAAATACCTACAATTATACCTAATACTCAAGAATTATACAAATTCCTTATATATACATACATAAGGCCGGATTCATAGAGAAAAACACGAGGAAGATATTTATTTAAAGACTTTCTAATATAACACATGTTGTATAATCAACAACAAACTTTCTTACATTACCAACTAGTTCTTACACCTCCATTCTTTTCTTACACCAAAACCATGCTTTCTTAAAGCATTGGTCAGTCATTGTCCTAACCTTGGTAAGTTAATTAACCTTACTTGTTAGGACTTGCTATAAAATGCATACTATGCAAGTAACTTCACACACTTCATTTCTATAAGAAAAACTTCACTCATTTCTCTTGTTTTCTCTCCCTATCCCACGGCCAAACATCAAAACCCTAAATAATCCATACAAAATTTATTTTACAGCATATACAGTGACTAACAACAAATCAATGGTATACCAAAGGTTTAAGCTTGGTTTAGTTTTCCAAAGTTAACAAGGAAGTTTAAGATTAGGGTTTTCTTTGGAATTAGGTTTTCTTAAAAACTTGGAAGCTAGAGGTTTGTATGCAAAAAAAGGGTTACAGACTTATTGTTCATTCATCATACTTCTATTAAGGTTATTTAAAAACCATCTCTCTTACATTCATGATTTTATGTGTATATAATAACTATGTAGTTAATTCACCATCAGAACTTATTTAACTTGAATCTGATTGTTACTTTGTGATCATGGTAATGTTATACTTTTACATTATAGTTATAAGGATGGTAAAATCATGTGGGAATTGGAAATATTAAGTATTGTATAACATGGTTTAGGTATAAAAAGTATATATAAACTTAGTTTACCTAAATGTGTACTTATTAAAGTTTATTAACAAATAAGTATGAAGACTTATGGATCTTGTGATTCTTGATAATATATGGACAAATAATGACTAAGGACCTTAAGTAGTAAGACATGTGGTATAAGCATTGTAGAAGGACTTTGTTACAAGTTAATAAATCTAAAAAGTTAACAAAAAACAAGTTTTAAACACAATTTATGTAAAATCATTTAAAGTGTCTAAACAAATTTCCTCATTTTAATAATATTAGATCAATACTACATGTTACAAGGATCGTAGGAATATAAGGAACTTGAAAAACCGAGTTATAACGAAAAAGATACGCCATTTGTAAGTTATACAATAATTAATGGTTTTATAAAAGAGATTTTATAACAACTTATTTCATTTCACTTCTGATTAAATGGATGATTATTATTCACAGAAAGTATGTATTTTTAGGATTCTAAAACATTAAGAATCATAATTGTTTAATCAATAATGAAGGAGTTATGAATCTCGCAAGTTCACAATAATAAATACTTTTATAAATATAATTTTATAAAAGTTACTATTCACATCAGGTCCTTTAATTTTTTGAAAATGTTTAAATTAAATATAACTTTTAATTACGAAGACGTGCTCGAAAGAATCACTAAAATCGGGGTTAAAACGAATAAGATACGACATTTACGAGTTTACGATAATTAAGTTTATAAAAATAAATTTATAAAAGTGTATGAACAGTAAAAAGTACTGTTCACCAGTGGACTCAAAATATAAAAATTTAATATTTTGATACATCTCTTAAATACAAAAGCGTGGACATAAAGAACGTACAAAATGAACTAAAAACGAGGAAGATACGCATTATTTTATACTTATACACTATTTTCTTTACTACATGAATAATGTTGGTATTGTGTTTTAATAAAAAAAAATTTTGCGAAACATTATTAGAATCACTTAAAGTAATATTTAACATGATTTAAACTTTGTAAAGATATATTTAACAAAGGCGATTGAACTATCATACAATATACGAGTACAAATACATGGTTATTATCAAAACGCGATTTAATTATTATTTCACAAATACAATTAGATGGTGATGTAGCTATATATAATTATATATGGTCTTAGTTATTCAAAGTACTTAGTACTCATACGACCTATAATAATTATAGTACATTCGGACACTTACAAGATGCATGTTCCGATATACTTGCTATCTATTCACTTAAGTCATGAGTTTAAAGCCCTACATTTTACTTGTTTTTACATATACTTTACAACATTTGGGGTGAGAACATGCTTGTTACCAAATTCATTTACATGATTGGTTTAAATTCATTACATGTTCATTTACAATTCATTTTACAAACTGGTCTACATACTCAATTACTTATTTTGGGACGAAATACATTGCTTGTTTCACTATTTTTTAAAACTAATGACATATACTTATACTTTTACCAAAGATTACGGATTAGCTTAGAAGTGATGAACTGTGAATTACTCGGTAGGGTAAGCGCGATAGTATGAAATAGACGTATTCGGGTGACAGCCCGGTCGGTGATTATTAACGCCGTGCAAACGAACGTTATATATAATGTCGTAGCACAACAATTTACAACGACATGACATCAATTATAGGTGCCCTCGAATAAATTGGCATATAAATGATTCTATTCTACGCCAAGTAGTTTTCCATTAACTAGAGTAATCGTAATCATTGTTTTAATACATAACAGGAATATTTACGTTGCCATTGAATAAAGTGGCAAACATACTTTGAACAATAGGGTCCAACCATACATACGTTTTTGTGACTATTTGGGGATGAATGCGGTCATGCCATACTTACAACTCTTTCGTTCTAAGATACATCATACATACGTTTTGGACTATTTAGGATTTAAATGGTCAAAAGCATTACGTTACAACTCTTTAGATTTCCAACATTCATACAAATACATTTTTTGAGGAACATCCAAGATTGGAACAGTCATACATACCTTTACAAAACAACTGTGGTCAACATTTTATACTTACAAAAACCGATGAAACCACCAACTATTAATGTTGAACCTTTTTAACGCATGTTTTTCTTAGTAACAACTACTTGACATACTTATGATGTGCATTGGAGTCTAAACAATACATGAGTTACGTTTCAACGACACAGTTAGAGGGCCGGTTCTCTACAAATGACATGACTATGGTATATATAAAGAACGCCTTTATCCCCCCCCCCCCCCCCCCCCTCCAAAACAGATTACTTGCGACACATTTTAGGGTGATACAAGACACAGAAAGGTCCTTTTCAAATTTTAGCTTAGGATAACTCGAACAAGACCTGTATACTAAAATGGTTGATTGACCAAAATTTAGATGAGACAAGACCGTCGTGCCATAGCCATGACTTAGGTCTTTGAGGGCCTTTTAAACAAGACATATAGGAGAGGATGCCATCATATCTCCAAGAGACAGTGTATATAGATTGTTTCCTCGAGATCCAGTCAATAGATCAACACCTTCTAGATTGCATGTGTTAACGAAAAGCAACTAAAAGGTTCGAATGACATATTTGTCCGACAGAAAATAAGTTATGTCCAAGTCCTTCCACATAGTAAACCCTTGAGATCGTAACATTCCCAATCTAATAATCACTATATCCCAATATCTTTCCCACGTGATCATTTCCGAATTTGACTATACCCAAAAATTTATTGACGAAATTGGTGAGATGAGAGCGATCTCCGGTCATATGCTTGGAGCAGCTGGAGTCCAAATACCAGAGAACAATTTGGACGACCTGCATTCATCAAGAGAGGAAGATGGAACATCATAAACTCTAGATCCCCAAGATTTACTGGGTTCCTTTTTGTTAGCTGGTAAAGATTTAATATTCTTAGGTTTGCTAACGGGAACATTAGTTTTAGATTTCTTAGGTTTCCTTAAGTAAACCAATGTTACCACAGGCTTAGGTGTATCACTTTCTAGAGCAGTTGGTTTCCCTAAGCGCACCTCATCAGTTGGTGTTATCCTAGTTAAAGGAAAGGGCACGTATTTCCTACTATAGTGAAGGTCCGACTAGTAGGTCTCCAATTGTATCTAATATTTGTGAACACTTTTCCTGTTGGTTTCCAAACTTTTCTCTTTGAACTTTTCTTAACAGATTTATATTACAAAGCATTCCATCATGAAAATATCAAGAACACAACAAATCAATTGATTACAGAAAGCATGCAACCATACACTAACACATAAAGGTGTCAGAAGTTCGCAGTAAGCTTGGAATGCTGCACATTGGATTTCCTTAGGTTCAACTAACAATTTCTTATTTCTCATACTAGATTTAACTGTCCTAGGGTGGGCTTCTACTTTATTCTTCTGAGTACTACTTTGTGTTTGCTGAATCTTATCTTTCTTTGTATTGCCTGAAGGCTGTGATTCGCTAGCACTAGTAGACGGTCTTACTCCTATATGAAGAAAATCATAAGTTTGTTAAAACTAAGTTCGACTGAAGTCGCTGTTTTTAGTTTTTGTGTTTCTTGAGGATGTGACTGGTCTCAATGAAATCTAAGCTCTTTTGTCCCTTGTTCTTTTTTGGATTGGTAATGTGCTAAATACACATACCTTTACCTTAAAACGAGCTGAAATAACCAAAAAACGGACCATTTAAATGCCAAAGATAACGCTGTTTTGACTAAATGTATGGTGCAGGGAACGATAACCAAAGAAAAGACGAAAAACTAAGCCAAAACAAACAAAGACCGGACTCGGAATGGAAAAAGCTTAAAGGACAAAGCCAAAGCATAGAGCAAAGACCAAAAAGACAAAAGTCAAAGTCAACTTCAACAAATTAACAATCAAAACCGGAGCCGTAATTGAAGAATAATATTGGTTGCAAGCTCAACCCATCTGATGGGCCGGGAAACCCAATAGTAAATATTAATTAAGACTGTGAAGACCAAATGGGCCCCAATCAATGACAACGAGCCCATTGTGGCATTTGACAAAGACTATGAAGACCTTTGAAGGCCCGATCCGTAGCCCTTAACGAGCCAATCTCTGCCATTGTAACACTCAACTTGGGATGAGGGCCCAATACTACCCACAACCTTATATTGGCCCACATAAACCCATTGGGCCCAATACACAAACAAAGCGCAATACTGGCCCAAAAACAATTTTATAAAGCATAAGGACTAAAAAATGGTAATTTTAGAACATTTTTTATAAAGAAATTGGTTTAAACAAAGTTAGGAATGAAAATTGCATTTTTACAAAACTAGTTTTTTTTCCCTTTTAAAACACAAGGGGCTTGAAACTGCCAAAGTCATGAATCCTTTTTATATCTTGTTTCAATAAACCACATGGGCCATTTGTGCCATTTCCGAAACTTACTTATAACTAAAAAAGAAGAGAAACAAAAGAGTGGCAAGTAAATAGAAGTTTGGGGTTTCTTTTTGGCTATGTCGAAACTTTTAAAAACCTGTGACCCAATAACAGCTCACCCCTCAATAGCTTTCCCGCCAACCTCCTCAATTCCCCCACCATCACATGATACACCTAATCCTTTTACCCAACCCATCCTTTACCCGGTTAAACCCATTCCCACCACCCACTAACCTCTTAAACCTGCCAAGTTGGCAATCCCCCTCAACCCGAGAAATATCAATGGTGGGGATTAAGCTTAAAAGAAACACAAAAGAAATGGAGGGCTAGGATTTGTTGCTGAGCTTCATCTCACACAAGAAACACAAAGAAAGAAGCTGTGAAAGCCTTGAGACTTCTATAAAAGCAAGAAAAAAAGACAAGCCGAAGACACTAGTTTTAACTTAGCATTTTTTTACTTAACTTTTAATTATAATTGTAACTTAAGCTTTCAGCTTACTTTTTAGTGTAATATTGTTATTTTCAGCAAATTAATTCGAGTTTAAAGTCTATCTTAAGTTTCTTAAATTTTCCAACTGTCAACTCTTGAATTCGTGTTTAAATTGTGAAGAAAATTGTGTTTTTCTTGTTACTTAACAATCACACTAGTATTAATATCATTTACCCTTAATTTACTTTAACTTAACTCAAGTAAAAACGGGTTTTACTTATTTAAAGGGGTGTTTGGGAAAACCTGAAAATGGGTCATTTGGGGTATGGAATGGGTCACAAGCACTCAGCCATTTTAGGCTGAGTGTGTGGGGTTAATCTAGCCACTTACATCACCACTTTTAGTTCTAAAATAAGTTTTTAAGTCCTTTTGGTTTTTTGTCAAAATTTGAATAAGCCAACTTGAGCTTAAAGGCTTAAGCTGCTTATGCAGCTTAAGCACACTCTTTGTGTGCTTATTGTGTTGTTTCTAGCCACATTTACCAAGTCCTTTGGTTCTGCCCTCTTTACTTTGACAAATTAAGTCAAAGTGTGGCCTATGCATTTTTTTGAAAACCTTGACCTTTGAGCTTAAAAATCAGCAGGATCTAGTGATCCTTAAGCCCTCTTATTTTGGAAATAAGCTCATTGACCACCACTCTAAATCTGTTTGGACTTGGTTTGGGGTAAAAAGCACTCTTGTGCTTATTTTAATAAGCCAAAAACTCCCTCATACCCACTGCTTAAAGTCCCCTGGTGCTGAGCACCATCATTCAGCCACCTTTATCTAGCTTATTTTGCATTAGACTCCTAGAACTTTTTGCTTTTTAGTGTAGCTTATTAGTTGCTTTTTAAGTCCCCAAAATTATTCAGCTTAATTCCCTTTCTAACTTAGCTTAATTTAGGCTTGAAAACCCCCAATTTCTGTCTTTTATAAAAATCTGTCCATATAGCTTATTTCTGTTTAGGCTTATTTTAGGGCTTATTTCTGTTGAATTTAGTTAAAATAGGTAGACATAGCTTAGTATTGTTAGTTAAATCCATTTTCAGCTTATTTTGAGCTTTTAAGCCCCAAGAAAAAGCCAAATAAGCTTATAAGTTTCTGTCAGCCCAAAAGCTCACATTTTTAGCTTATTTAGCCCACTACAGCTTATACTCCTTTTATGAAAAATGTTCTCCTAAGTCCCCTTTACAACTTTGCTTCTTTAGCTTTTTGCTAATAAGCACTTTGGACTCTTCTTGTAATCGGGGTCCACTTCAGGGACCATTTGTGTAATTTCTTCTTTTATAGTTAGCATTGTTAGTCCCCTTTGTTAGTTAGCTTGTTACCCCGTCAGTCCTTTTGTCCTTTCACTGTTAGTCCTTTAGTTTTAACAACAGTTAGCTTTAGTTAGTTTTATTTAATTTAATTAATTAATTTAGGTTTAATTTTAATTAGTTTAATTACTTTTAATTGCTACAGTAACTTTTGGGCATTTTTACATTTTTAGTTTTGTTAACTTTTTCTTTATTTAATCTGATTTTTTTTAGAATTTTTAGACTTTTATTTTTTATCTTTTTCTATTTTCTTTGTTTTAATTAGTATTTAATATTTAAAAATTCATAAAAAATACAAAAATTAACAAAAAATTATTTTTCTTTTTTAGAAAATTTTCTTTAATCAAATAGTTTGTAGGAAAATTATTAAAACTTGTGTAGGGTGATTTTTGCCCAAATTTCAGTTCCGGGCTCGTTTACGAGTTCGACTTTTTCGTTTCTTACCGTTTTGTTCGCTTTTTAACTCCGATTTTGAAATTTTTTACATTTTCTTTTAAGTTAGAATATTTTTAATTTATTTAAATTTTAAAATTAATTTTATGACTTTATTTTTGTAATTTTTAGTTTTAGCTTGCGATTTAATTCCCGGTAGTCTATAATTGCATGTTTAATTTAGTTTATTAGTTTTAATTATTCTAGTTAAGTATTTTTAGCCTAACTATGTTCCCCGTAGATTTCTTAGGATTTTCATTGCCAGTATTTATGCCCCCCGTAGTTTAGGATTTATCCGTATAACTATTTTTGTTCCCCGTAGTTTATTTAAGGTTCCCATTTTCCACTGCTTGTTTCCCGTAGAATAATTTTAGTTTTCTTTAATTAATTTTAGTTTATCTAGTTAAAAATCAAAATCATTTGTTTCTCAATTCAAATCATCAATTCATTCGTATCGATTTACCATTCCAGCCTCGTTGGGGATTTACGACCCGAGAAAAAACACCACAAAAAAAATCAGATGACAAAAGAGACAGGCCCAAGCACTAGCCAAGAGGGGCCGCGCTACTCCGTACGAAATAAGTAAAGGGAGAAGCAGGAACGGAGACAAAGAGAGGCAGACACGTCGGAGAAAAAAACCGAGACGTCGGTACAGCGTAGTGAAAGATTAAGTACACGAAAAAAACGGGCTGGGCTAAAAGACGGGGTGAGCGAAGCGCGACGTAAAGGTTTGGACAGAGAAAAAACGGGGAAGGGGGTAGAGAGCAGAGGCGATAACAAGCGGGTACAAGACAGTAGCCGGACAGGGAGAAACGAGAAGACACGAACGGGCGTATCGCAGGAACGAAAGAGCGATGCAAGGACACGGAAGACGGCGTCAGCAGAGTGGTACAGGAGAAAAGATCGAAAAAGCCCTATTGTAAAAAAGGGACCAAGGCCAAGCTTAGGTGCCCAGTTGTGGCGCAAAGCCGCGGAAGAGAGGTCATGGGGTAAAGAAGGTCTTGTTACGTAGAGCAGTCGGAGAACAGAGACGGACGTAGACATGAGGACCGCTATGTTGCAATAGAACATAGAAAGCCAGTTCGTGAAACAGAACCCAGATTTCGCATGAACAGCTGTAGGAGTACCAGACAGAAAAAGGAAGCACCATAGATAGAAGTGAAGATCAGACACGAAAAGTACGGAAAATGGAAAAGACAAAGAGAAGAAAAACGCCAGGCAACGCAGATAGGAAAAAAGGCTGAGTGAAAACACAGATGAGACCAGGAAAGGACAAAAAAAGCCAAACAGTCGTGAGACGGGGTAACTAAGAAGAGTATGGGTGGTGTGAAAAAGAATAAAGCAAACAGAAGAGAGTAAAAACGAAGAGGCGAAGGTGAACAATGTCAACAGAGCAGGAGTAAAAAGCATGAGGGGGTGGACAGGGGATGTGACCTGGGACCCAAACGAGACAATGAAAAAGATAAAGTGAGAGCGAAAATACCCAGGTCAAGAGAAAGCCGAAACAGCACAGGGAGACCAGAGTTGAAAGCGGATAGCCCTGGAGGGGTAAAAAAAAGTCGATCAGAAAGAAAGAACAAAAAATGAGGGAACGAAGAGGAGTAAGACGCGCCGGGACAGGTCACAAAAGATTCAAGCAAGCAACAGCGAAAGAGTCGCCATACCAAAAGTGGAACACGAAAGTACGAAAGGTAGAGACCATATGAGGAGACGTACAGGTTGTTAGAAGAGTAGACGAGCAAATAAACAGATAGGAGAGCAAAGTGCACAGTAGAAAAGGGGCGCGTCAAAACAAGGAAGGAAAGGTCGGAGAACACAGGAAAAGGACAAGCGCGACAGAAGCAGGTTGGGAATCACGCCAATAACACAGTCACTGAGGTAAACCACACAAAGATTCAGAAAGCAAGCAAGAAACAGGCACGAGCGAAGTATAGGAAGAACACACGAAGGCCAGGTACGGGCCAATGGAAGAAAAAACGGTGGGCTAACGTTAATGGGAGAACCTAAAACACAGGCACAGGGGAAGGCCTCACAGCATAACAGAGGGCAACAGGTGCGAAATAGTCCAGGTAGAGCAGGGATAGGTTAAAAAAGATAGGGAAGACAGACACAGGGACTAGGGAGGAAGTTAAGGACCACCAGCAACGGCAGGACGCCACGATAAGAAAAAACACACATAAGAGCGCAGTTAGGAAACAAGAGGAGCGAAAATAGTAGGTTGAGTAACCACACAGACAAGGGAGACTACAGGCAACAGTGCAAAGGGCCAGACACGAGGGCGCGTAACAGCGGAGAACAGGTAAGACCAGAGGTAGCCGAGGCAAGACAAAGACCACAAGAGACGAGCACGGAAAATCTGGACGAAAGGGCGGAGAGAACGGCAAAAGGACAAGAAGAGAGGAGTAGACGCAGACGACCAACCAACGAAAAGAGGAAGTTCAAAGGGAAGGAGAAAGAATGAGTTAGAACAAGGGAAAACACAGGCCAAGTAGAAACAGAAGGAGAAGATTGAGCCGTAAGTGCAGGCTAACACGTCGCGTAGTAAAAAATAAGAGAAAAGAAGACGAGGAAAAAGCCTATAGTAGGGAGACCCAAGAGCAAAAGAACCAGGTATGTACAAGAGATGAGCTAGGTTGCAGTCACAAAGAAAGCGAGGGGCCAAAAGAGGGCAGAGTAGAACCAAGCTCGGTACCAGAGTAAGAAAACGAGTAGAGGGAGAAGACAAGTAAGTAGTAGAAAAAAACGAAGCACTACGCAAGTAAAAGTAAGAAGCAACGAAAGGAAGAGAGAAACCAATCTAACGCAATACGAAGGAGTGAGTGGGATAAGATAGCCCGGATAGTTACAAGTTAAAACACTAGAACGGAGAGAGAAAGGAAACATCAGTGGTTTTCTGAATCGTAACAGCAAGCCGCTAAGTTCAAACAAAATCAAAAAATAAGCTAAGGAAGTAACGAAGACGCCGAGACCCACACAGACAAAGTCGACGGGAGCAGAGTTCAGAAGAGCAAGGTGCAGAAAGGAAGAAATCCAAAGTCAGGAAGTAGATGTCGGTGCGAGATAAAACACAACGCGGGGAGACCAGAGGGTCAAAGGAGGAGAAAGAACATGAGGTAGGAAAAATGTAAAAAGGTAAGAAGATCGAATCAGGTAAGTATACGAGGGAAGCAAAGTAAAGGAGTACAAAAAGAGGCGAAAGAAAAGTATAAGGATGTGAACAACAGAAAAACCAAATGAGGAGAAAATGTTGACAGAGAGACACAGAACCAAAGGAAAGAAAGAGGAAAAGAAAAACCTACAGTCGGTCAAAAGCGGCTAAGTAAAACCGGTCAGAAGAAAGACAGCGAGTGACATGAGTAAAAGCAGTAAAACGAGTGGAACGAAACGTCCAAAGAGGAGATATAGGCACTAGAATGGTTAGAAGAAACACAAACGGGGTAAAGGGGAGGGGAGAACAGTATTAGTAACAGTAAGGGAAGAGAGAAGCAGAAACGACGCGTCGAAGCGCGAGCACCAAGTAAGAACAGTTTACGGAAAGGTACCCACTAACGAGTCATAAGGAGTAGTGCACAGCAGTAACAGGACCAGGTAAGGCAGGTGTATTCCCCACGTGCAATCAGCACACGGAAAAAAGTAAAGACGGGATGTTAGGCCAGCGCTCTATACTGCAAGTAGGATCCGAAAAGGCTAAACGAAGATGAACACGGTAAGTAATCAGTGACGGAAGACACGCAGCACGTTCCCCTAGTTCCACCCCCGAACCCCCTCCTGTGGGCACCACTCCATCCCCCCCTCATTCTCCCCACTCCTCCCTTCCCTTAATTACTTCACTTCCTTACCTCACTTTTTTCCCTAACTTCTATTCTTATTCCTTCCCCCTTCTATTCTCTCCTTCCCCATATACCTCTATACCCTTTTTACCTCCTTCTTTCTTCCTTCCACCCTTATGCCTTCTTCCCTTCCCTCCTATTCCCCCCCCCCATTCCGCTCTCCCCTCTATTCTACCCTTCTGCCTGCCCTCCCTACCAATCCCTTCCTCCTTTCTTACCCCATTCTTTCATGCTCTTTTTGCCCTTTCCCCATTCTCCCTATCCCCTCAATCCCCCCCCTCCTACCTATTACCTCTACTCCTCTTTCCCTAATTCTTCCTTACTCTATCCCCCCTTTACCTTCTCTTTTAAGTCTTTCCTACCTCCCTACCCCCTTTATATCCTAACTACCCCCTCTCCCCTTTCTCCTTTTACCCCCTCCCTCCTCTTCTTCTACACTCTTTTTTTTCTCTCCTCTCTCCCATTTCTATCTCTTCCTTTTTTTCTCCCCCTTCCCTTACCCTTATTCTATCCCACCTTCCTTCCCCTATCTTCCTCTCCCCCTTTACTTTCTTTTCTCTACTCCCCCCTCCCTTCCTACTTCCCCTCCCCCTTCTCTTATGCAGGGTGAACAATTCATCTTCAATCACAAATTTTTGGAGATCTCACTTCACCTCAGTTCAGACAAGAGCGAACATTGAAGAAGTCCAAATTTTGCGTGAATAAGTAATTTGTCAGCTATTGTTTCATGATCAGATAACGGATTTAATCTACAGGATATTTACATTGTCTGTTTGCTTGTTTTTTATCCCAACTTGAACCAAGTAGTGTTGCCCAAGTCTTATGTTTTGATTGGGTTGATTAGAAGGCATGCAAGAGGCGATGCAACAGTTTATTGATAGAAGGTCAGAAGCTTGTCCTCTTTGCCGGATAGGAAAATTGCTTATTGGGAACAAAATGGATTTGAAGATAAAAAGGGATGGCCAGAGGAATAGTAGTAAAGGAATAATAGCCAGATTGGTGACTCAAGGTCATAGGAACACAAGAGGAGGGCATTGACTATGATGATGGGTATTTGCTCAAGTTGCATAGATTGACAAGCTATTAGACTATTTTTTAGCATTACCTCATATATGGGTTTTCATGCGTATATCAAAGGGATGTAAGAGTGCCTTCCTTTATGGGGAAATTGTCGAAGAAGTTTTTGTTACTCAACCTAAGGATTTTGATGATCCTCATTTCCTAAGCATGTTTACAAAGTTTGTGAAAGTTTTGTATGGTCTTCATACAAAAGCACCAAGGGCTGGTATGCAAGATTGTCTACTCTTTGTTAAAGCACTCAATTACTAGAAGAGGTACAATAGCCAAAAACTATCTTTATTTAAGAAGAATTCCAGGGATATAATTCTAGTACAGGTCTTGTGGATAACATTATTTTTGGGTCTACCAAGAAGGACGCTGGTCGTGATGAATTGAGGTGTGGTTGAAAGGAGAATTGAGATGAGTTGCTATGGGGAGTTAACTTTATTTTCTGAGGATTTGCAAGTTACAGCAGAAGCCTGATGCGGATCTTTATCAGCCAAGACAAGTATGTCCAGGACATTGCTTAAGAAATTTGATATGGAAAGTGTGAGAACTGCAACAACACCCTATGACTTCAAAAGGCCTAACTCCAAGGATGAACTCAGATGATGCTGTTACTGTTACATTTATAAGATCCATGATAGGTTCCATCATGTATTTGAGCTTCAAGGCGTGACTATTATGTTTGCAGTGAGTGCTTGTTTCTATGGACCACCAGGTTACACTAGGTCTATGGCTACCCAAGAGAATTCTCCTTTTATGTTGGAAGGCATATAGTGTCAATGACTCCTGCTGGTTCACATGGTGATAAGAAAATCCATAACTGGTGTGATGTCAGTTCCTGGGTAGATAGCTGATCTCATGGCAGTGTAAAAAGCAACATTGTGGTACTTCTCAAACTGTATCAGAATATGTCTGCAGTTGTCTATTGTGTGTGTCAGGGTACTTTGGCTTCAAAATCAAAAATGCTTGATTATGGGTACCGTTCAATTTTATGAACACAAAACATTTTTAGATTGAAATAGAGTACCATTTGCATTGTCAAAAACCAGTTTTTCACTCCAAATGAACAAAGCACCATAGTAATTAGGCGCCATTTTATTAGAGATGGCAATTGGAAAAAATCTTTATACGGGTGAATCAATTCACCACAGATGACAATGTGGCTGATTATTGACCAAAGCCTTTGATGGCACCAAGATACAATTATTTGGTGGTCCACATTGGGATGCTCAATCCCTAAGTGCTTAGCCCTGAGTGGTGGATTTGAGGTCCAAGGAGGATGTTGTTAGTAAATTTTTCCAATTAGTTGGTTTTTCGTTTGTTTTACCAATTAGTTTTTATTGTTACACTATTTTCTCCTTCATGGTTAGTTTTTTTTCTACTGATAGTTATTAGTTATTAACCCGCTTGTATGTAGTTAGTTAATTCTGTAGTTAACTTTTTCCTTTTCATTGCTATAGTTTTGATGTGTTTTGGTCTAACCTTTTGCAGATGCCTCATTCATGAGGGTGGTTTAGCATCTTTCAAGTAAGTTGATCTCATGGACAGTGTGCCCTTTCTTTTGTGATAAAGAATTCTTTCTGTTGGTTAAGTGTTCTTTGGTGGTGGCAAGAGTTCTTCTACTGGTTAGCTTTACTGGTATATGTTAAACACTTCCTTACTGGTTATGTGTTTTTCTTTAGGGTTTGACTTTTCTCTTGAGCGGGTATTAAATTGGTAGTTTTTATTTTAATTCAAAAGTTCAAGTTGAGATAATTGGGCATTTAGTTCAACAACAAGGGGGCACCAATTTAAAGGATCATTACTGGTTTCTCTCATTTTAACGATTTACATTTGACATCAAACCTAATTTTTTATAAGCTCTTTACTCGTTTCCACTCACTCTTTGAAAACTCGCATTCCTCTCTCTACCTAGCTAGTAAACTCATCCATTGCGATTCGTCCACCAGCACTACACACTCACCCATCTTATAATCAACAATGGGCCGCACTCAAGTACAGAGACGAACACAAAGGATGTGGTTACTTGGAAACACCCCAAGTGTGATGATTATCACCAATGTACTTTGACTTCTTGAGGGGTTCGCACTTAAGGTATGCCTATTACTCATCGATACCCATCATCTTTGACTCTCGTGGTCCACACAGTTTGGTCAACGGTTCATCAGGGCTCCTGAGTATAGGCCCCTCCAGCTATTCTGGCCACGATTGATATGGATCCCTACACTTTTCTGAAGACACTAGAGTAAGGAAGTCAACTTCCAATTGGCGTGATTGATGGAGGTAATGAAAGGACTCTGCCCATTTCTGTATAGATTTGGGTATGGATAATCTGGTACAACCCTATGAAGGCAAGCTAACCTTACAAACACAAGTTTTACCTCGTGGAGGTTCTGGGTTCAACAATCCAGCATTGTCTCAGTTACCAATATGGTAGCTGGATATTTGGAAAGGCCCCACTTGCTATAGCTCTTCTTTGTTTGTCTGACAGGGGGATATGGTTTAATTGGCAGTTACATTGTTTAAGGGGATGGTTTACTTAACATCAAGTAATGCTAAAAAGGTTCTTATAGTATCCTGGTTCCTTCAAATCATTTGGGAAATAGTAAACTGGAATACTAAACATATATCATGTTTTAAAAACTGTCAAGCAAACACTTTTTGTAACATGAGGTTAAATTTTTGATAAGGGGATCACATGTCACTTTTTATCTGCAATGCTTCCCCTGCTCAAGCTGTTATTAAGCTACGGAACATCTCCAAGAGAAGATCGGACAGTAGTCAACGCAAGTAGACTGACGGTACCGGGGAAGCGCACCAGAGGACCCTAAACCCATTTCCTGCGACTATTCAAGAGGACTAGGCCTGAGCCGCTGATCAATCTCAGAACATATACCAACACACCAAGACCAACAAAACATCAGGACCAAAATTTCATTCAAGTGTTTGAGGCAGGGTACATTCAGACCCCATCACTGCCTCTTTTTAGGAGCCCATGAGTCTTCCATGACCTTTTTCACTTCCACAATGTGTAAGATGGGAAACACTGGAGGATCTTTTCCACACACTCTCCCAGGTACCATCTCAGTTACCCCTGTAGGTCAAACCTCAGAGGTGGTTGAGGACTTGCCCCACTAAACTGCTTTGTCTTCTCTAGTGTCTGTACTTGTGCAGACGTTTGTACTTGGAATCAGGCTTAAGGCACACAAGCTGTTATTTACGGTTGTTAGTACCAAAAATTGGTCAAGAAAAGTAAAGCATTGGAGGTCAAACTCAAAACTAGAAAAGAAAGGTGGTGTTGAGGTGATTCAGACCAAGGAAATGACGGACGGACGAGACAGCATGTGAAATTTGGATGCCTTAAATGCATTGGCTAATGTGGCTGTGACTGTTGATTCCACTAAGTCTCCTAGTGGTCCTTCTAAGAATCCTGCTGCGTGTTCATATGATCCTTTTAGTGATGTTCCTACTACTGAGGTTCCTACTACTGAGTTTCTATGATGTTCATTTCTGATGGTGCTCCTATGTTCCTATCAAACCGTTTTCCTGGTAGTACAAACTGTTTTCCCATACCAGTAGTTCTGTTCCTGCTGCTGAAACAATTCTGCTAGTAGTGGTACTACACCTGAAACTCCTTCATCACCTGTCAGAGATGCAAGAAAGGGAAAAGGTGTTGTTGTTGAAGAACCTACTCCAACTCATGATAAGACTTTCAAGCAATTGGAAGAAGAAAGACTAGGTTGGGAGGCTGCTCAGACGATTACAGCTCAAGAACTCGCCAGTTTCGAAAAGCAAAGAGTCTGTATCTTCTTATGAGGTGCTAAATTTAGCTAAGGCCGGTGTCTCCAAGACTTTGCAGATGACTGAAGACCAAAGAAAGAGACAGCAAGAGGTTTCTAGCATCTGCTCGTAAAATACTAGATGCTGCTTGGGATATAATTTTGGTTCGGTATTCAAAGCAAATCCAGACTTATCTTCCAAAATTTCGGAGGTTGAATTTCCTGATGATGATTTTGAGCCAGGATGGTTGCTGTTGGTCAATACTCGAAGAAAGAACTTGCCTGAATAACGGGGCTCAAAACCGGAGGGATGAGGCCTATGACACCATCTCAGCTCAGGAATATGATGGCACTCTATTGGGTTAAGAACAGGTCATTGCTGTTATACTCTACTGGTTGGACTATGGCTCAAGTTCGAAAACTCTCTCCTGAACAGCTTCAAGAAGAGTTTGATAAGATCCATAGAGCTGCTACATTCACACGGGGTTTAAAAAGAGATGGCAGTCCAATGACTAGTGCCTCTTCAAAGAAACTCAAAAAGACAGGTGATGATGAAGTGTAACGGTATGTTTGAAGCTCCTTCTCATTGGTGTTCACAGGAAGAAGAAAGTGCAAAACTCCTTCTCGACATGTTCTTCACGAGAGGAAGTTGCTGCTTTTCATTTTCAGGATATTCCCAGAACGCTCTAGTTGAAGTTCCTTTCGAACGACATCCGAGGATATTGAAGATCCTTCTAACATTGCTTCTACAGCATAACACACTGCCTCCTAACTCCAGAGGTTGGTGTACAGAAGAAGCGATTAGCAGGAATTGCGTGTTAATTACTTCGCTCAATCTACCATTCCAATTGAAGAGGAGATCTGAAGCTGAACACAAAGAGGCATTCAAGTATTCCGCTTCTGATGTGGATTCGCCTTTTGATGATAATACAACTCGTTAATTTATATGATGTGTTGATTCGGGAGTTATTGCCTACGTGGTTAGGCTTCGATCAATGCCTTCTCAGGGCTAGGACAACTCTCGCAAGTTACTTCACATGTCTTAGGGAAATCTTCACTGGGTTTACTAGAGCAGACTTTGATGACAATTTATGGCCGTAGTGATGAACACTTTTTCTCAGGATATGACAAGCTGCGGGAGTTGGTCTAGTTCAGTGGGGAGATCTTAAGGGTTTCTGATCGATTCACCTGAATGTGAATGATCTGGTAGTGATGTTTGGAAGCAACATCACACCTAGAGTATTCAAGCTGGAAGCTATATTATTCTTTCTCGGGTGTTCATGTGTTGGAGACAGTTAGTGGACTCGTATTTAATATGTTTTGTGGACTAAGAAGTATCTTCTCTGCAAACCTTATCGAAAGGCTTATGTTTTCGATCATCAGCTGGAAAATATGTCAGGAAACAGTGGGTAATGAACTTACAAAGCGCGTCTCCGTTGATTGCCTTTTAAGAAACCAAATTTCTGATTCCAGCGTCCTAGGTTCCATGATTGGTTAACTGTTAAGTGTTATATATCTCTATAATTTTTTTTTGCTATTACAATATAATCTTGGCTATATAAAGTTTGTATGTAGAATCTCATTTACTTATTAGCTTTTGGCTAGTATTGCCATTATTTATTTTTTAGCGCATCAAGTTTTTGCTTCGGAAATGTTCTTTTGGTATGCTGCTTGTGTTTTGTTATTACAGTGATCATTTGTACAATGTGCCATATTAAGGGATTGGGCGTTGGTTAACCACCGCACAAAAAATGGTGTTCAACTCACCATATCTTACAGACAAGAAGAGTGATTCACATGAGGGTACTGCTCCTGGTGTGATTTCCAATCGTTGATGGTTGTCTGGTTACCCAAAAACTGAGATGGTTTTCATCTGCCATATTCTTGGAATATGGAAAGTGGCTAGTCATAGCAAATGGCTCTCATGGTAAAGACTCTGCTCAATCGTTGATAGTGTAATAGTTTGGTAAAACTATATGGTTTTCACTCACCTGGCTTGTTACACAAGAGTGGCTAGTCCAAGAGGGTACGGCTTCTGGTAAACGATATATCAAATCCGTGAATGGCTGTGAATGATTTGCCAAAATCATTTCATTGTATTCCAATTCACCACTGATATGTTCTAAGAATTGGACTGGTTATTAACTCACCAGGGTAATAGTCCATGATTCACAAAGAGTTAGCTGCCCAAAGAGTTAATGGCACTTGGTAAACGGGCTTTATCAATCCATTACCTTTTCTTTGATTAACCTCTCCCCGGAGTTAACCACACCATGGATGTGATGAGAATCGTATGGTAAACCTGCATTGATGGTTTTCATGTTGCTGATTCAGAGTTTATGAAGGTTGCTGCTTTTGGTGTTCATGTTGTCAATTTCCTTATGTTGCTGCAAAGACTTTCACCTGCTATCATCAGTTTCTGATTCAAGAAGTAGGGAGTTGGTTTCACGATGTTGCTGTTCACATCCTGTCTGGCGCTTTCAAAGAAAGATCTATCTAGAAACTTGAAGTTATACAGTGTTTCTAAATTCACGTTTAGGGGAGGGATTGTTGGAATATGTATAAATAGTTACTATAGTAGGTATGTAGTTCCTACTAGTAGAGTAAAAGTTTCTGTGGTAGGTATGTTTAGTTCCTACTGGTAAGGATAATGTTATAGTTGTGTTGGCCTGATCAAACGTTATTTGCTGGTAGACAATATTAGTGTCCTTGGTAGTATTATGCCTTACTGAGTTGATAGTATAGTTAGTTAGAGATAAGGATATGCATGAGACTAGCCTAGGAAGTGATTAAATATTTATCTCTTTAGCAAGTATTTAAGGTAAAGGTTGTGAGGGGTTATCCTGAGTATTTAAGATAACCAACGGTCTTAGATGAAAGGGGAGATCGAAAAACACTTTTTTGTTAATAGAAAGATCCATAGAGGATCATTGTTTGCGTAATTCTTCTTCCTATTAACTATTGTTGTTTATATCCGCTTTAAAACTGTTTTTAAATCATAATAAATTATTAAAAAGTCAAAAAAATATAATTCTTTTTTTAAAAATTTTCTTTTATCATACAGTTCCTAGGAAAATTAAATTTTCTCTCGTAGGGTTATTTTTGCAAAATTTCATTTTAAAAAAAATAGGATTCGTTCTCGTTCACGTTTTTCGTGTTTTAAAGCCCAAATTAATTCCGTTTTCATTCTAGTTTTCTTTAATCTTACTTTTTAATTAATTAGAGTCTATTAAAAGTGAAAAAATCATTTTAGGTTAATTTTTTAGAAATTAGGGTTTTTAAGTGTTGTTTTTAGATTTCCGTTTACGTTTTTAGTATAATTTTGTGTGCCTTTCTCATTTCTAGTATAGATTGCCTTATTTTTCCCGTAGATTTAGAAATCCAATCCAAATCTTGTTCTATTCAAACATCAAATGTCAAACCAACTCTCGACTTTCCAATTCACTCCTCGTTGGGGATAAACGACCCGGAAATATCATATACTACTTCCGGTTTCATTGATTTTGTGGATTTTTGATCCTTATTATATATTTATATTTATTTATATTTATATATTTATAAAGGGTTGAATTTAAAACTTTAATCATTATCCGTGAACAGTGTTGTCCGAGTTTGACTACTGTTACCGAATTTGATACTATTCTCACAAATATCACTCATTTTCGTCTATTTGTATACTTGGTTTTCTCAGATAAGTCTTTTTCAAAAGCTTTTCTAAGTCTTTAATGTTTTTAAAACTATCCACTCTTCAATACCATCAGCTATTTTGAAGAAAAGCCAATTTGGAAAGGGCTTTATGACCACACAAACCAGCTTTATCTACTGATAATTGGAGCTTGTAGACTAGCTCTTAGAGCCTTATTTGACCTTGTTTTGTGCAAAGATTGGGTAAGTTTCACTTTTTCACTATTTTAAATTCTAATTATCTGTATTGCGTTAATGTTCTGCTCAATACTGCTAAATTAGTTGCTTATTAATCTTTAATAATGCAGTATAATTCAGTCTTAGTTTTGCTTTATTTCATCTGATTCATCTTTTTGTTTGATGAGATCATAAAATAGTTTATTCATTTGCTAAGTTTTCATAAAATCAGTCTAAAAATCCAAAAATATGCTTAGTTAGTTTAGCTTATTGTTAAGTGCTTAATTTTCTGGTTTAACTGCTTAAAATTCCTTTAATATCATTAATCTGAATCTGTTTAAGCTTTTTAATAAGTTTCATAAACTGTTTTGATGTTTAAGTTTGTTTTTAAGAAAATAAGGGGGTGTTTGGTTTATGCAGTATTAACCATGGTTAATACTGTTTGACCACTTATTTTTTTTATTCATCTTTGTTAAGGTTTAATACAATATATTTAGGAGATTTTAGGATGTTAGTTTAAAGATTTGAATAGTTTTAAGGTTTTGATAAAAATTTCCATAAGTCTGCTAGATTTAGGAATCCTATTTTGGTGTTTTATTAATGATATGCATTAAGGACAGGATGTTATGGTTTGAATGATGGTTTCTACTGTATTAGATTCAGAATAAGTGGTCTTGATATTGCCTTTATGATGTTTTTAGCCAAATCAGTTCTAGAATGCAATTTACTAAGTTTTTAAAATCTGTTTTTCAAGAAGCAATTTGTGGTTTAGAATCTTGGTGAAATCTGTTTGAGCTTGATGAATTGAGCTCATTTGAGGTTTTTACTAAATCTATTTTAGCTTATTTTATAATTTGGTCATCATTTGCTAGTTTAAAAATAGGTCTGCAAAAGCTATTTTATCTTAAGAAGCCAAACAAACAATACGTAGTCTGCCATTTTCTTTCCCCTTTTTCAGCCTATTTCCTTAAATGTTTAGATCATTTCTTTGCTTATTTGAGTCATTAGCTTAAAGTACTTTATCTGTTTTCAACTTTTTAGCTTTTTTACTTAGAGCTTATTATGTTTTTTATCTTTGTTTTAAAAAACAGTTCAAAATCCCTTAAAAGTCCCTTTGTGTCAAACAGTTTAATTGATTTTAGGTGCTTTTAGCTTTTGTTATTTGCTTATTTCTAGTTTTTGTGGCTTATTAAGTTTGGTTTAATATCTGTTTTAAGCTTTTTAGTTTTTTATTTTTGCTTATTGAGCCAAAAAACCAAAACAGTTTTAACTCTAAATGCTTAACAGTTTTAAGCTAAACTGCCATCTTTTGATAGCTTTTTCTAGCTTATTTTTCAAGTTCTGTTAAAAAGACCTTTTTTAAAGTTGCTTATTTTGGTCTTATATTTAGCTTTTTCAAAAAGAAAATAAAAATAATAATTTTACAAAAAGGGAAGCCACAGGGTTCGAACCTATGACCTCCCCCTTTCTCATAGCCAACACTTTAACACACACACCTTTACCATCTGCTCCCTTGGGTATTTTCTGTTAGACTCTTGGGGCATTTAGTATATAAGGGGTGTTTGCCATTTAGCCGTTCAGCCCTTTTGGGCTTATTTCCAGCTTATTCAAATAAGCTAGTAAACCCTTTTTATTTTTCTTAAGTTCTAAATTGCTCAAAGTACTTTTCCTAATTTTTTTAGATTTTTATAAATTATTTTAATATTTTTTATAATATTTTTAGATTAAAACTGTTTTTAATTCATAAAAAATAAAATAAAAGTAAAAAAA
>BQNB010032015.1:0-50665 GCA_026074375.1 Tanacetum coccineum
TATCACATTAAGTCCTTGTTGTTTCATCTTTCTTCATTTGTGCATATGTAATTTTGTAATCATCAAATCTGTAGATCCCAACAACATTATATATTTGAACTTTTTGCAGAACCTCATGACTTCTTTTAGATACCCCTGAAATAATACAATGGGTTTTTTGCTTGTCTTTTTAGGTTATATTGTTGAAAGACATTGAGGACGAGCATGCTCAAAAACTTATAAAAAATGCCACGTTGTACCATAGTCATAAAAATAAGCCCCAATTCTACCCGCCTACTGACCTCTTCCAAAGCACATTTGATTGCATGTTTATATGCCTCTAAATTTGTTTGCTTCTCTATTTGAGAGAAGTTAGCTCGAAATGGCTTTAGAACAGATGGATTATTCCAAGCAAAAGAATAATCACCAAAATATGCTACTAAATAGTGATATTTTTTATAATACTTCATGGCCTTTTATGAGGCATCAGAAGGATCAACTATCTGACCAGGCCACCACGGATGGCTCCTTACTTTACCACAAACCAAATCAGAAACATCAAACTCACCTTCAATTTTTGGTGGCTGGAAATAACGTGGTTGATGCTGCGAGAAGGAACTTCTATTTTTAAGATGCTCTGCGGATTGTACGCCCTCCTCTTCTTCATCATATTCATAATCCTCCTCTGAACAGTTTAATATTAGTGCATGTTAATTAACTCTAATTGTTCATGAAGCCTTCTTTGCACCTCAATCTGCATCCTAATTGCATCACGAATTAAAGTCGATCAACATTTGCTTATAAAATTTAAAGACATCAATAAAAGACAACGAATGATTAATTACAATATATGCATACTCATTCATACTTCATCTCAACGGTCCAGAAGAGGATGCGCTAACGTTCCTTTGAACTTCCATAGCAGAAACTTGACAGTTGCTTTGGTTTCATTCACCTTAGCCTCAAGAGAAACCTGGTGACTGACAAGAGTAGGAAAATTACCTGTAAGCACACATACATATATCCTAAAATGTGTTTGGTTACTAGGAAGAATAAAAAGAGCATTTACTTTAATAAAATAGACTTTTTCTGAACAGATGCACATACCAGTCTTGTTTAGACCGGGTCCCACCAAAGGAGGAATCTGCTTAATAACAGACTCGGAAGCCAAAAAAGCTTGGTGATTCTTGGCAAGCTTCCTTTTCTTGTTAAGCTTCTTGAGTTATTCCACATACATGCTCCACTAAACAATAATAGCAAGGTCCTTGTTCCTATGACATTTTTTATATATCCATTACGGTAGAAATTCATCAACAACCAATCGAGGGTACTGACTCTGTAAACATAATAAATAAGAGGTTAAATCATTGCAAACGTAGGCAATCGCCTTTACCAAACTGGAATGGGAGACCGTAAGTGTCTGTGCATGAAATACAATTAAGTAACCGAAACAGTAATCCTCTGTATTCAACATTTGTTGTTGCTGAAAAAGTTAAGTTAGCTAACCTGATTGAATGTATGGATCTCGATCATTGAACCATAATACTTTTCTACAATCTATAATACAAAAATATATATAGAACTTATCAGGATACAGAATGACGAAATAAATTGTATGTGTAGAAAGAAAATGTATCTATTAGTCACCTTCTATGTGTCTGCATGTGTGCTGAATGAGTTCATTAGAAGCAAAAGTACAATACACTACACCCATACTTCTTATTAAGTGACTACAAGAAAGAAGGACGAGAGTTAAGTTTCTAGGAAACATCACAAGCCTAGAATAACCTTTGTGAATGATAGTGTCCTATTTTCTAAATGCAAGTACCTTAATTTGGATGACAATCAAGTCTAAGAAGGTTAATCCGTTTCAGACTTCAATGACAGACCTGCATCACCAAAATGATGTCAGATTCTAAAAAATAAACATAAAATGACAAATGGATGGAAAATCCTGCCAAGCTAATGTTTCAATTTTTAGTACTGACACTCATATGCATATTACGGGTACATCCTTTATAGCAAGTTCAGAATGTTCAAAAAAGGGAAACAATGATTATTGACAATGGATAAAAAGGTATAACATCAATTTGCATCCAGTGACTTGCATCAGTTTGAGAACCATAATAAGGTACTTCATAGGGATGCCATGTTGTTGGGCACTAAACATAGTGGAAAGTCCATAAGAATAGAGTATGGAATCTAGAGTTCCTAGAAACTTTGCTATTATGGCTTCACAATCAATGTGAACATACAAAAACTTATGAACCTGTAGATTATAGACATACCTAAATCAAAATTGTAGAGATAGCATCACTAGCACATGCAATGCAACTAATATGTCTGGGCTGTAAACCTACCAAAATCACCACAATTAACGTAATTGCTAGAAGAGTGTTGCCTTGATATTTTAGCAATCGAACAACATGTGTGGAATGATTATATCTTAAATCAAAACATTATATTAGTTCTATCTTACTGTTGTACAAAAAAATATTGTTTATATTAAAGATTATAATATAAAAATTATATATGGCTATAACTGTTGTACAAAACATTATCATAAATCAATTCCTTACCTCGATAGCAGAAATAACCATTTTGCATTTGACGATTACGAATAAATCAGTATCACTTTTATATATGAATTTAACATTGTTAAAGCCAAAACAGAAGACTCATCAATATCAGTAGCCAAGAGAGAGGATAAGGATGGATAAACTTTTAGAAATTTTAAACTACCTGTTTAGAAATGGACAGGTAAAGCCACCTTAACTCCTGAATAACAGTAATGATACTGTGGAGCTCCGCTCTTTCAGTCTATCCTTATACCAAAAAAGAGCGCCACAATAATGGCATACCAAGTCACAATCTCCCACGTACGTGTAATCCAACGGAGGCCCTATACAGATGCAAAAAGGTCAAACACGATCAAGTTAATAATAACATGTGTAAGCAAATCATGACGAATAGATGTAACTGTAACACATTGACCCATATGCGTAAGAAATAATTGGTAAAATCATTTGTTTGAGCTGTCCTTACACGTCTACTGTTCTCATGTGCTTGTTGGTGTCCAATCGAGCCTAGAAAATTTTTGTTACTGATTTCAAATAAATTGTATGATTATCTTGTCTTAGGTCTCTTTTCTCATAGTTTTGCATTGTATTAATGTAGTTAATGTGTGGTCTTCACTTCCCAAATAACAAATATGATAACTTGAGACATTACAAAGAATAAAGATCAGCACTTGGATTTGATAATAATGAGTGAACCAAATATACTGAATATACAGGTTATACAAACGCTCTTACTCTGCGTGGGTGAATGATGGAAACAATTTACAGAACTCCTTCAGATATACAACATAAGCGAAAGTAAATGCCAAACAAATGATGTAAATTTCTAATAAAGCAAACGAAATTAAACATGCAGAGACAAACTATTTCTCTCAATAATAAGGGTTACACTTCGAGATTATTATAAACTTCTTGTAAAAAGTAATTAAGCGGGTCTCATGATGAATTCATAGAAAGACCATTTTTTCATTATATAGGTGTTCAACACAAAACCTCTAAAACATTGAAAACTGCATAACTGCATTCATTTATTTATCTAGGTGAAAAAGACCCCAAGTGATGACACAATGCACATATATATCAATCTTTTTCGATTGCAAAAAGTGAATAACAACTGATGTAATATTAAAGAGATAAATCAATTCAAGCGAAATTAAGGAAGCATGTTACATGTGTAGCCAAATTTTTATCATTCGAGACCTTTTCAGCTGCAAAACCATTAAGCTTCAACATAGTTCCTAATAAAAATAACCTAGTTTATTAAGGTTTTAAGAAAAAGAGGTTAAAAAAACATGAATTAAGATATAAAAAATACGACCAAAGTATAAAAATAAAAACTTAAATATATTATCCAAAATTTAAAGTCAAATATATTTTCCAAATTTAACATATCTTCTCATTCGTGATTGATTTAACTTCCAAATTAATCTTAAAAGAGAATTTTTTTAAAAGCATAACATATTTGATTTTTCATTGTATATCACAACTTTTGGCTTGCTTCATTGGTTGAGGTGTTTGTTTGTGAATTAGCAGACCTAGGTTCAAATCTTGCCATGAACATAATTTGATCAAATATCCCCCCACTTGAATCCTACTTGTCCTCAAGTAGCCCTTAGAAGTTTATGAAAATGTATCCCTAAGGATTTTTCCATTTAAGCATTTATTTGATCTGTTACAAGTACACAACCAAACACCTCACGAAATAGGTAGATGAAAACACTCAAATCACTCAACTAATCTATGTGGTAACATGTAACTAATTTGCTCAATTGCTCGGTCATGACGAGTATTCTAATTTTTAAAAACCGAATTTTACAATAAAAAAATAAATAAAAACGAAATTTCCAAAAAAAAACCGGATGAATTAAATTTACAAAAAAAAACTGATGACATGGCATTATGATGTGGTATTAAATGGTCAAATGCCTCCTGTTATATATAATGTAGAGATATATATATAGATACATAAATATACATATTTATAGTTATATATTGCCTAATTAAAAGAACATGAACAAGGCTTCGTTCATGTTCATCTGACTCGGGATGTGATGTGTCGTTGTGTGGTCATAATTTATATTTCAAGTTTTAAATTTATATTTTGCCTACTTTACCAAAAATAACACTTTAACGGGCAGTGTACCCGGTCAGATAGGAGTTTCGTGGTAAGTAAGTGTCGATCACTAAGAGCGAGAAATAATCTTTCAATTTATTAATATTTTGGTTATCTAAACTAAGTTAATTCTATTCTATGTCAAACCTATGCTAAACCTATGTTAATCTTAAATCTAACGGATAAGGGGGTTTTCAGCCTGAGAGACTGGCACGGGTTTTGTGCTGACTAAAATCAACTTAAGACACTAAAACAAACGCAATTAAATTAACAAAAGATAAAAGAGCGGTATAGCCAAATATAAGAAAACTGTATTAACCATTATTAATCCAATTAGAACGTTGGTTTGTTTATTTAGTGCAATGATTACTTATCTCGAGGCGGCATATCATTCTTAAGACTTAGGCAGTACTTCTTCCTAAGACCTAGATACGAAGATTTTTTTTCACAATTAAACGTATCCGCATAAAGCATCCTTATTTGCTCATTATAATCTATCTTAGGGATTAAAGCAATGGTGATCTTGTTAAACTCTAGCTCATAGAGACTTTACCCACTTACTACTTAAAGACAGTTCATACACTAGTAGTCCACTAACCAAGTCTTTACCAATTAATCGAAAATGTACTCATTGATCCCAAGGGTCACCTACCGGTCTAACTAAGCTCGCAATCTAAGGGCAAAGATAGGTTATTATTCGTGATCCTATTGGTCTAGATGTATAAATCACTATATGGAGAGTCATCCCGACATCTAGATTACTTTGTCCGTATCACTAGATCCAATTGAATGATAGGTCGCATACAAAAGCACGTAAACAAGTATAAACTGATAAGCATAAATAAGCAATCAACGATAAATCAAGCAATCGAGATAAACAAAACCAAACATTCAGATCTTCATAATAATGGCTAATACCCGAAGGCATTAGCCTTTAAACGTCATAATCAATACAAGAGTAATAATTTAGCCAAGGTAAACTAACCGAGTTAACGAATGATATAAAAAACTGAACGATTACAAGAGTATAGGAGATTACAAGTTGTTTCCTATGGAATTAATTACGTTGCAAGACCTCTTCTGCTCTTTTTCTCTTCTAAAAATCGACTTTTATGGTTTAGGTATCGAAAATATGATTTAGCACACTGAAACCCCATTTTTAGGTTTTCTATTTATAAGGTCTGGAATTCGGTCGATACGGCGTATTGACTGAGGTCAATATGGCGTATCAGGGGTTTTTTAGAGTAGGGACCATGTTTGATATCTTCCAGAATATTTTATTACTATAACTTGAATACGGCGTATAGATCTTCTCTGGATACGGCATATTGGATCTTGTTCCTTCGTGGTCTTTTGTGAAGTGCTGGTACAGATACGTCGTATCTTCCTTGATGGATACGACATATAGGATGTCAGAATAATAATCTTCAAATGTCTTTGTTTAAGCTCCAGAATGTGTGCCATTTTGCTAATCTTTACCAAGTACTCCATAATTACTGCAATTCTCAAATACAAATGATTAAGTAACAATTCTTTGCAATAATTATACTAAATGGGTTATTTACATGGGATAAATGATGCCATAAAAGTAATGTTATTTGATGTCATCAAATATCCCCCCACTTGAATCCTACTTGTCCTCAAGTAGCCCTTAGAAGTTTATGAAAATGTATCCCTAAGGATTTTTCTGTTTAAGCATTTATTTGATCTGTTACAAGTACACAACGAAACACCTCACGAAAAAGGTAGATGAAAACACTCAAATCACTCAACTAATCTATGTGGTAACATGTAACTAATTCGCTCAATTGCTCGGTCGTAACGATTATTCTATCATAGGCTTGGCAAGTATACGCATCTCCACCACTAGAGCTAAGGAGTAACAAGTTTATAAAGGTAAAATGGGTTTTTATTATAAGGCTTAGGGTTGATCATTCTAACAATCTTTCATCAAAAGTACCACACCAAAAAGGCAGTTGAATCACCCATACATGGCCGTAACGACAGAATAGACATGTGTGTTCGATCACATCCTCATTCGAGTTTAACCAAGGGTTAGGATGAAGAATGATATAGGGTATGAAAATTCTAACTTTCACAAAAAGTAATAAACCAACAAGGCAGCTGAATCACACATACATGGCCGTAACGACGGAATAGACATGCATGACTCGATCACATCCTCATTCGAGTAAAACCCAATGTTAATGATTAGGAAAGGAAATAAATTGTTGTTAAATAAAAATTATGAAACAAATAGACTAAGTCCAAACAGATAAGGTACAAGTTGCTAGATACTTTTTCCTGACCGTTACCATGATAAAGACATAACTATATACAAACTTCTTGATCATTGATAAAAAACAACAACCTAAGTTGGCATTCCCGTAACGGTCAACTTCCTAATCATCCCATACTTTACATACTTTTCCAAGACAAGTGGCGATATCTACCACTTTATACAAAACTTTACATCATTCACTTATAAACCATATTAACGAATAATCGATCCTTGATATAATTCCTTTGGTTTAATCTTTTGCGAAACGATTATCTCTAAACTTTCCTCCTCTTTTTTGTTGCGATTTTTCTAATTTTTTCGTTTTTTAACACTAACTACGAATCTCAGTGTAATTTCACCATCTTCACGATCATAATAACTCCGGATAATTCCTTCGATTTTTCTTCATTCTTCGGACGTACCAATAATTGTGATGGTAGTAAAAATACATAAGTTTTGACTACTTTATACATTCCCATTTGTAATGTGCAAATTTCTTCCCAACCGTACCAAAATAGAAAATTGACACAAGACTCGGGAAATACATACTTTACACTTTAAGCGACTAGCAACTGATAAATGGACTTAATCTAACAGGGTAGGCTAAGGTGTAAAGGTGTAACGAAACAAATAGTTGGTGTTATTCCTAAAGGATTGGCTCTATTGGTTTTTCTAGGGGTATCTTACTCTTAAGATGAGAGTAAACAAAGGGTTTATACGGGATTTAACTAACCAGTGTAGTTAGTTAATAAAATAACATATAAAGGCTTTTTGGTTGTAATCCTAGAAATTTACCAATTTAAACAAGTTACTCCATCTAAATCCATAGTACTCATTATTGTGGTCTCGAATAGATATACCAAGCCATGTTCTAAAGTCTACAACATCACCGACACACTCATATTTTATGAAATTTTGGTAAACATTTGGAAACGGATAATGTTACATCCTCACAATATCTAATAAGGGTTATTATGTGCGGGTTATGTAACAAGTAATTTCACAAAAGTATGTTTGAAAAAATTTGAAAATAATTTTAAATTTAAGCATAATTTAAGCATTTTAGTGTGAAAAATAGGACAAGTATGCATTCTAATTCCCATCACCCACTGGAATTATACAACGTCCTCATTGTATAGATAAAACATTAAAAACGGGAATTAAAAGAATTAGAATGAGAAACTCCCCTGATATTTTGCTTGGTAGATTCTCCAAGTTGAGTTTATGAGCAAGAATGTGTGTTGTAAATGTGTCTGAATGCGAGCATGACTACAATCATACATAGGATTCTGGATGATTGATATTTCACCAACTTTGTCAATTTTTTTGTAGCGAGGTCCTGTGCAAAATACAGGAAAAACACGCAAAATCCTATCTTGGTACCTACGGTTAATTATAAATAAACTAAATAAACTGTACATAGGACCAATATGCCGTATCCATAAACTGGAATACGCCATATTGAAAAACCTATAAAAAGTATCTAAATACGGGTCAATGTGTTGAAATACGCCGTATCATGTACATGAATACGCCGTATAAACAGAACTGACAATAATGTTTAAAGTGCATAAAAGTAAAGGACTAATAACGTCCAGACATTCAATACGCCGTATGGTATGGATCGGATACGCCATATTGATGTCTGAGAAGACAGACTCGATAAAAATAAATAACAATCCGGGTTGTCTCTCGGGAAGCACTTTTGTTTCAGCTAGTCTTTAAGTTAGACTTTTTCTTTAGCTTTCTTTCATTCTTCCTTTTCCTTTATCATGATCCATCCCTCATCCATAATGCGAAAAAGTTCTCGATAAGCTTGACATGCATCAACATTGGTTCTTGAGTGGTTGGAGTGCTCGCGTTCTTTAATGGCAACATACTCATCATCAACATCAAATTAGTATTTCATCATCTCGAACCTTCTAATATTATAGATCGATGGATCATGATGTTCCTTCTTAGTGTCTTTAGTATCACCGGCGTTATTCGCTTTATAATTCTTTCCAAAGATACGGTTAATATCAAGATAAGGGTCATAATCCTTTTCAGTTTTGGCGTTCGCATACGGTCCTTGGCCGTGATTTTCTAATCGAGTAAATGGGGCATTTTCATGATCATTTACCTTCCACCAACATTCTTCTAGTTTTACTAATACATCATAATCTAGCTCATAGAAGTTATCAAAACTACTTTTCAACCATGCATAGAATTTCATTACTCTAGGAGTTGCATCCCCCTATGATCCTTCAACTATGGCTTTATGCATTAAAGCCTCTACTTTTAACTTTCCATCAACCAATTCATCATACCATTTGTGATCCTAGAAATAAATCATACATCCGACTCGAACTATCTCGGGTAGTTCTCCACTATTACCGAACCCATCAATATCTGAACTACATATGGGCCATTTAGTCTTTCCATTCTTAAAATGATATGGTTTGCATATATGATTACACAGTTGATATGGTACCCCGTTATCTGACCATGGTTCCTGATTGTGTCGTTGTGTGGTGTGTAATTTTATGTTTTCAAGTTTTACTATTTATTTTATGCTGACTATACCTAAAAATAACACTTTAACAAAGAGTGTACCCGGTCAAGATGTAGCTTCATTGGTAAGTAGGGTGTCGATCACTAAGAGTGATAGCATTAATATCTAATCTATCAGTATTTTAGTTATCTAAGTTAAACCTAAAACTAATGCAAAAAGGGTTTTTTCCAGCCTGAGAGACTGTCACAGGTTTGGGTATCTAACCTAAGGTTTTGATGATAATTAACACACACAAGGCGATAGACGAAAGATAAAGATGTGATAAAGCCTAATGTAAGGGAAACGTATTAACCATATTTATCCCAATTACAACGCAGGTTTGTTTATTTGTGTAATGATTACTTATCTCGAGGCGTCATATCATTCTTAGATTTAGGCGATACTTCTTCCTAAAACCTAGACACCCTAATTCTGTCACAATTAAACGCATCCGCATAAAGCATCATATTTATTGATTATAATCTATCTTAGGGATTAAAGCAATGGTGATCTTGTTAAACCCTAGCTAATAGAGACTTTACTAACTTAATGCTTACGGTATTTTATATAAGTGGTAGTTCACTGTCCAAACTAAGCCAAGGGAATCAGAACGTTAGTTGTTAGAATCATTCTAGGTCACCTGCTAGTCTAACTTGTTCACTAAACCAAATCCACTATCCGATATCTAGTTAAGCTACAGGCGATATCCTTAGACATGGATTTAACACGACTTTATTTGTGATCTTATTAATTCCAACTATATAAATTACTATGCGAGAACTATCCGATATCTAGTTAAGCTACATGCGATATCCTTAGATACGGATTGAACGCATATTAAAGCACATAAATGAGTATCATGTGATAAACATAATCAATAACCAATGATAAATTAAGTGATCGAGATAAACAAACCAAACATTGAAATCTTCATAAATATGGCTAATACCTAAAGGTATCAGCCAATAACCATTGTGATGAATACAAACATAATAATCGAATCAAACAAGGTAAACTAACCGAGTTAAGCGAATGATACCAAAGACCAAACGATTATCAAGAGTATATGAATTACAAGGGTTTCCCTATGGACTGAAGCACGTTGCTGCACCTTTTTGGCTTCTTTTATCTTTTGAAAATCGACCTTGGTGGTTAAAAGCATACCTCCATGCCTAAAACTGAGTTTAGGGTCTTCTATTTATAACGTCTGGAAAAAGGTCGATATGCTATATCGGGCGATGTGGGATACGGCGTATTGGGGGTTTCTTGTAGTAAGGACCACGATTGATATCTTCCAGAATCTTCGTATATAATAAACCTTGGATACATCGTATAGAAGATCCTGGATACGGCGTATTAAGTCTTGTTCCTTCGTGGTTATCTGTGAAGTGTAGGCACGGATACGCCGTATCTTCCTTGATGGATACGCCGTATGCGTATTGGATGTCAGAATCAGTTTTCTTTACATTTCTTCGTTTAAGCTCCAGAATGCGTGCCTTTTAGCTAATCTTCACCAAGTACTCCATAATTACTGCAATTCTCAATAAAAAACATTAAGTACAAATTCTTCGCAATAATTATAACAAAATGGGTTAATTACATGGATAAATAAATGCTATAAAATATACGTTATATGATGTCATCAAATATCCCCCACATTGATCCTACTTGTCTCAAGTAGCCTTAGAAGTTAATGAAAATGTATCCCTAAGGATTTTTCGTTTAAGCATTATCGATCTATTCAAGTACAGTTTAAGCATTTATTTGATCTATTACAAGTACACAACCAAACACCTCACGAAATATGTAGATGAAAAAACTCAAATCACTTCGCTAATCTATGTGGAAACATGTAACTAATTCACTCAATTTCTCAGTCGTGACGAGTATTTTATCATAGGCTTGACAAGGATACACATCTCCACCACTAGAGCTAAGGAGTAACAAGTTTATAAAGGTAAAATGGGTTTTTTATTATAAGGCTTAGGGTTGATCATTCTACAATCTTTCACCAAAATGCCACACCAACAAGGCAACTGAAGCACACATACATAGCCGTAATGATGGAATAGACATGTGTGTTCGATCACATCCTCATTCGAGTTTAACCAAGGGTTAGGATAAAGAATGATATAGGGTAGGGATCTTCTAACTTTCACCAATAGTAATAAACCAACAAGGCAGCTGAATCATGCATACATGGCCGTAACGATGGAATAGACATGCATGTTTGATCACATCCTCATTCGCGTAAAACCCATGGTTAATGATTAGGAAAGGGAAATAAATCTTTGTTAAATAAAAGTTACGAAACAAATAGATTAAGTATAAGATACAAGTTGCTAGACACTTTTTTCTCGACCGTTACCATGAAAAAGACACAACTATTTACAAACGTCTTGATCATAGATCAAAAACAACAACCTAAGTTGGCGTTCCCGTAACGGTCAACTTCCCAATCATCCCATACCTTACATACTTTTACAGGACAAGTGGCGATATCTACCACTTTATACAAAACTTTACATCGTTGACTTATAAGACGAATCAACAAGTAATCGATCCTTTATATAATTCCTTCGGTCTAAACTTTTGCGAAACGATTATCTTCAAACTTTCCTCCTCTTTTTTGTTGCGATTTTTCTGATTTTTTGTTTTTTTAAACATGCTAACTACGAAACTCGGTGTAATTTCACCATCTTTATGATTATAATAACTCCGGATAATTCCTTTGATAATTTTTCATTCTTTGGACGTACCAATAATTGTGTTGGTAGTAAAAATACATGAGTTTTGACTACTTTATACATTCCCATTCGCAACGAGCAAATTTCTTCCCAACCGTACCAAAGATAGAAAATTGACACAAGACTCGAGAAATACATACTTTACACTTTAAGCAACTAGCAACTGATAAATGGACTTAATCTAACAGGGTAGGCTAAGGTGTAAAGGTGTAACGAAACAAACAGTTGGTGTTATTCCTAAAGGATTGGCTCTATTGGTTTTTCTAGGGGTATCTTACTCTTAAGATGAGAGTAAACAAAGGGTTTATACGGGATTTAACTAACCAGTGTAGTTAGTTAATAAAACAACATATAAAGGCTTTTTGGTTGTAATCCTAGAAATTTACCAATTTAAACAAGTTACTCCATCTAAATCCATAGTACTCATTATTGTGGTCTCGAATAGATATACCAAGCCAAGTTCTAAAGTCTACAACATCACCGGCACACTCATATTTTATGGAATTTGGGTAAACATTTGGAAACGGATAAGGTTAAATCCTCACAATATCTAATAAGGGTTATTGTGTGCAGGTCATGTAACAAGTAATTTCACAAAAGTATGCTTGAATTTTTTTTAAATTTGAGCATAATTTAAGCATTTTAATGTGAAAAATAGTACAAGTATACATTCTAATTCCCATCCCCCCACTTGAATTATACAACGTCCTCGTTGTATAGATAAAACATTAAAAACAGAAATGAAAAGAATTAGAATGAGAAACTCCCCTAATATTTTGCTTAGTAGATTCTCCAAATTGAGTTTATAAGCAAGGATGTGTGTTGTGATAGCGTCTGTATTCCAGGATGACTGCAATCACACATAGGATTCCAGATGATCGATACTTCACCAACTTCGTCGATTTCTTTGCAGCGAGGTCCTGTGCAAAATATAGGAAAAACATGCAAAATCCTATCTCGGGTATCTACGGTTAATTAAATAAGCTAAATAAACTGTACAGGAGACCAATACGCCGTATCTATAAACTGGAATACACAGTATTGAGAAAACTATAAAAAATATTGTTGATCCCACACCTTGATCGATTCTTTACGTTGTAAAGTGTTTGTTACCTTGGATGAATCCAAAATAACAATGGTTGAGACTTTGTTTGTATACCAAAGTGTATGCGGAATCTACACTTTGATACTCTAGAGGTAATTATCAATGGAACAGTAACAACCAAAGAACAATGTATAAAACACAAACTGCTTCAATATTATTAGAATAATACGAGTACTTTTGTAGTACCAGGGTTACAAACCTTGAAGCTATTCTTTCTCTAAAATATATCTTAATCTCTTAAGCATAAACAGCTATATATAAACCTTAAACTAGGATCTCCTTTTATACAAACAAGGAATCCTTTACAAGATAAATGCTGAACTATATAGAAGTTGTTACAATTCAAATACAAATATAACAGATATACATTCCTTATTTTTCTCTTTGCATCCTTATCTCCAAGTCAGCAGCTTTGACCATCAGCAGTATTAATCTTTCTTCTAGCAGTATTAACTAACTCTGGCAGTACTAAGTTTGTACTGGCAGTACTAACTCCATTAGTACTGTTAGTTATACCTTGGCAGTATTAACTCTTGTGAAGATTTATTCCTAACAATCCTCCCCTAAACTTGTGATTGTCTTTTAAATCATCAAGTTTCTTCTGAATTAAATCTTCTAGTCTTCTTCCTTTGCTGATGATTCTTTCAAACATTTTGTTAGCCTCAATTTATTAAGTCGAACAAGGAAGTTCGGTCACTCTACGATGGAGCTTCGGTCTTTAATTAGTTAATGTTGTAATAGAATAATATCGGGAATCGGGCTCGATAGATAATCTAATATTGTATATGTTTTGGGTTTAATCCCAAGCAAAACCCGAGCCCGAGTCCTAGTTAAATATCCCGCGCGTCACTTTTAAGTGTCGGGGTATATAAGGAACTTTTTCACTTGGAAAAGTTAGTTGTTCAAAAATATCTAGAAATATCTTTTCTCTTTTCTCTCATTTCTCTCTCTTCTTTCTCTCTCTAAAACAACTCACCTCCTTTCTCCTTTCTAGTTCGATTTCATGATCGATTGTATGTTGTGAAGTGTTATTGGGATCCTACAATTGGCATCAGAGCTACGTGTGGATTCGTGTGGTTCAACAAGATCAAATTCGTGGGTCAAAAAGAAGTCAAAAAAAAAAAAAAAAATCAAACCCGGATTTTTGTGCTTAGATGTGTGAATGTTATAATGTATAAAGCAAGATCTAGGCATATAGGTAGCTAATGTGTGCTAGGATAAATACAAAGTTAAAAGGTCAAAAGGGTGATTATAAGGCGATTTTGTGAAAAAAGTCGTATTTTCTAGGATTTGCGTTTTGTCAAACTGGAAAAGTTCTTGTTGCGTTTTGACTTTTTCTTGTTGCGTTTTGACTTTTTCTTGTTGCGTTTTGATATTCTCTGTTGCGGCTTTGATTTTCTCTTGTTAGCGTTTTATTTGTTTTTATTAAACCCAGGTCAAAACGCAAAAAATATACATAGCGTTTTGGTTAGTAAGAAAATTTAAATAATAAAATAATCAAACCCTATTTTCAGAATTTTTTTTATGGTAGCGTTTTAGGATATTTATTTGAATAATATTTTGACCATTGACGTTTTGACCATTGCGTTTGACCATTGCGTTTGGACCTGCGGTTTGTTTCACCGTTGCGTTTGCTCAAAATTTTCATTGCGTTTTGACCAAATCTCAACCACTGCGTTTTGATAAAGTTCATTGCGTTTTGATTCAAAAGTCACGAAGTAGCTTTTATTGGTTAAAGATAGCATTGCGTTTTATCTAGAAATCTTGTGGAAGAAAAGGGTTTTCATTAAAGACGCCATAACTTTTGATCCGTAAGTCCGTTTCAGGCCCGTGACCTCTCAAATCGAAGAGAAAAACGAGACGGAAGCCGCTGTAACCACCCTTTAGCTGGTTACGGATTTTTCGAGGCCCAAAACCCTCGTTTACTATGAGTTATTGACATTTTTCAGTTTTTTGGAATTTGTGTTAGACTTGTTTTTGTTCTAGCTCACGGCCCATCTGTATTTTTTGGCCCGATTCAGATTGGTGAGCCTATTTAAACAATCTTCCTGTAACCAAGCCAAATTATCTGTTTTTATACAATTAAATCATTGGCCGCTGATTCCGAATCAAATCATTCACGGTTTTCTATTGATTTTGTAAAATCCCGTTAATTCACTTATCGGTTTTAATCATAGACGTGTAAAATCCCGTGAACGTGAATTGCATACAAGACCACAACTTCAATCACATCATATCCACTTAAGATCCAACAAAATTTTCACAACTCAATTTCAATAACTATTTCATTCATCATGTCTATCGCCAGTTACACACATCTCACAGATAGCCCCAAATGCACAACCAATTTAATCATTGGCACTGGGTTTAAAAGATCGTCCACCGATGCTTGGACCCAAGAAGAATATTCTTAGTGGTTCACCGTTTTTTCTAGCGATACCTTTGACACTAAATCAAATGTGAATATCATAGGAAGTGCATCTTTGAAGTCCATATACGCCACGAGCGTACTCATGCATCGTTTTAAGAAGCAAAAACATTGTCCACCATGTTGTTTTGTAGCTGAACATGAAAAGCTAGAGCAAATACACAACATTACAACAAAGAACAAACTTACTTTCAATCAGAAAAGGAATCTATTTTCTTGATTTTGACTGGTATTGGAGATAACTTTTACTCAACTGTTGATGCATGCAACAAACAGCTAATGAGATGGGACATCCATTGAAAGCTAAATAAAACAGGGTGAATCGTTAAACGACAAGATGTAAAAGACCAAGCAGGAATCTGTTTCTGGGAATTTGGAAGTTTACTTCTCGAGAGATGGGAGAAATCCATGAGTCTTATTACTCATGAGTTGATCAAGTAAAACAACTTGCAAGTTTCACAATGCAAGGTGAATGTTCAATTTCTTCAACAATTTCAACAGAATGGTCAAGATTTGGACGGTTTGTCAATCAGTAGAGAGGAAATAGAACACAGACGTCATATCACAGGCTTTGTTTTTGACAGTTCTAAAGCATTTCAAAACGAAGTAATGATATCCGTTCTGAGAGATTAGCCAGAAGTGCAAAACCGTTAGCACTTCTTCGCCTGCTAAACCATATTCAGATAACTACTATCAGGCACCAAACCTCAAAGATCAGAATCACCATCATACATGCAACTTCCTTCACACAGCGACCAATAAGTGCGACTACCAGACACAAGTGCAAAGAATCGCCAAACCAAGTTACTCCTTAATCTGAGTCCGTTTCTGAGGAAGACATGATCCAGAACAAGCCCGAGGGATAAGGAATATGCAAAGACTTGGCACTACCTTGCTAAGTATTTCAACGAAGCTGTAACAAACCTCCAACAACAACCTCGACTTCTTCAAACTCCAGTGAACAAGACTGAAGATACCACACCAAGGTATAAAAACGCACAATCAATCAGGGCCAGTTTGGGAATCAAAGGACGAATGCCATGTTGCTGGGCTAGGGAAACAGTAGGACAGATCCTAGTGCAATCAAAATGTGGATCCCGTGCTTTAACTGTCAAGGGATTGGACACTATGCCAGGCAATGGCATGATAGCCATAAGCGAGTTTAAAAACTACAACTAATCACAAGGGAAGATATTAATGTGGGCAAACAAGCTGAACAAGGTGTTCCACTTCAAGCTAATCAAGCTGATGGCTAGAAAGACAACGGATGAGAGAGATTGATGAACAAGACTTGGAAGCACATCAGTTACAGGCAAAGATGCAGGAGGTCTTCACCTGAAGAATCTCAGTCTACTAGTCAGCAATTGGATACAGGTACAAAACATGAATGAAAATGATGTGTTTGCCAAATGTGAGACGACATTCTGAGCAACCTGAATCCATTTTAACGACACATATGTTTTGGAGAAGGATGATAGCAAGTCATTCCTGAATTCATCAAATAATGTACTAAGGATAATTCAGGTTGATTAAAATGCGGCTGAAATGTGTTGATGAGCCGTGGCTGAGCTCTGCTAATTTAATTGCTAATTTGACTCTTGATACGGAGGAAAACAAAAACGGTATTAAAGCAATTAAAGAAAGCAAATGCATCATTAACTCAAGAACTTAAGGAGTGCAAAACTAACCTTGATGAAGACTAGTAGGGCTCTAGGGAGGCTACTAGCAGACGGGATAGTTTGTCCCAATTTGCAACTATCAAGACCAAACAACTGAGCTTGAGAAGTACAACGACCCAAAGAACGAAACGAGTGATTATAAAATACTGGCAAACAAAAGTTAAATGAAACTCTATGACTATTAGCTCTTAAAAGTCATTGACATACAGAAGAGGTTTAAAAACTAAAACCTATGAAATTTTCATTTTCAATACAGAAACACAATGAGCTAGTCAAAAGAGTCTGTTAACTAGGTCCACAATTTGAAGGTCCAACTCAAAGAGAAAAGAATGTTATTTTCGGATTTAAAAGTTAAGGCAGGAAAAGACATTGACAAACATGATTGAAATGGACAAACAAATAAGTTTTAAATGAAATTTCTTAATAAACAGCAATCAGTCAATTCAGACCATTCACTGATGTTAGCACCCAAAATTGCGCAACGTATATGTAGATCAACCTTTGCAATACCAAAGTACCTCAAGATAGCTCATCTGAAAGGCCTCGTTTGTATTAGATCCATACGATACTTCTGATCCAGCAAACAGATATTGTCCCCACGGGGACGAGACAGTGACGCTTGAAAATAGAGAGAAGATCAAAAATTAGGATAAAGACAAAGTGAAACCATATGATCACACATATCAAAATAGTTTTTATGAAACTTTCAAACTCACCATCCAAAATCCTATCTGATCAGTGCAACAACGCTAAAACGTTAGGAATAGACAATGTGATAAAAACATTTAACAGAACAAAACCAAAATTGCTAAAAACGTGTTTCTTTCTACCCGTATTTCTAATCCATAATACAAGTAGACAAGTTTATAATGGAAAATGACAAACAACTTCAATCATTTTAGAATAATTTGTGAACAATTCTTAGTCTAAATCATACTAATAGTGCATTTCTAACCCAACTGCTAAAAGTAAGGAAGTTTTAGATCCAAAACGTTATAATAGCCTTCTTTCAAACAAAACTTATACTGAGCAGTCATATGTTTTGTTCATGAACTAAATAACAGAAATGCATGACGAATTGGAGTTAAACTATAATCCCTTGAAAAGAGATTGACGAACTGAATCAGAAAAGGCTGATATTTCCAAACATATATTATCTTACTCTCGAAGATGTGTGTCTAAAGATGTTACATGTTCTATTTGCATCTCTTCCTGATTTATATGCTAATAACTGAATTACAATTCTTGTATCTTCATAAAGTCAAAAGAATGAGAATGTCTTGCACTAAAGGCTGTCAAAGACAAACTAAATCTGTTTAATAACGAGTGATAATAAGCTTTTAAAGAGTTTGCTAAACTAGAAAACACTCGATTTTTCTAGTTGAACTTTCTTACAACATTGTAAAGAACAAATGAAAAAACCAACCCAGTTTGCAAAGAAAATGCTTCAAAAAGGTATTTGGAAAAGAACGTGAACAAATCATAGAAATACAAGATTTGAAAGCTCGAAATGCAAACAAGTAACATGTGATAAAATGAGTTAAAAGAAACTCATTCGGTAACATAAGGAAAGGTCTGTGGAAACTCAGTTTGATAAACCATTCTGTTTGTTCGAACAACCAATATGCTCAAAGACGGATTCCAAAACCAACATTTTAGGAAAAACGACTCTCTTTTTCAAATTCCTCCTGAACTGAAAGTTTTCAACCGAATAAGCCGGTTAATAAAACAATGCGTCGGATGGTTTGTTTAAACCAGTCACTCAAACACATAATTTGCTGCCTCAGAATAGAAATCCAAGCGGCTTCGAAACCACAAATGAGCCTTAAACCAGAATGTTTAGAATTGCCTCCACACAACACAAATCTAAGAAGCACCACAGTTGCCTCATGGTGGTTCTAGAATACAAAACCTCACATGTCTAAATCTCAGGAGTAATTCACACAAACTAGTGTTAGCAGACTCAAATAGCTTAAGTCTATCAAGTTAAAGATAAGGTCGTGCCCAAACAATAGTCAAGTGAAGTTTTCAAAAGAAAGGAAAGTAGAAGACCATCTTAGGATTTCTTGTATTTCTAAGAAAACAAAGTCTGTAACCGCGTGAAAATGACAGTTCAAACGAACCATAACTGTCAAATGAAAAATTCTGTTTGTGCCGTAATGTGGAACATGTGTGTTTTTATTTCTATTCTACATCAGATGCAATGTGTTTTCTCGATCTTGAAAGAGCTTGAATGCTAGGAACTAAGAACCCTAATGTAGTGCTATTATTGCTAGTAAAGCCCAAGAAAAAAGCGAACAAATCTGTGCAAACACCCCCAAAGAAAACAGTTGCATCAGATACCAAAATCTAGAATCCAAGATTACTAAAAGGAGTTGTATAAAAAAAAAAGAATACAAATCATGATGGAAAAGGTGAATAGCTAAGTCGATAGTCCATGCGATGTTATACATGGTAACAAATGCCACTTAGGACCAAAAGATATAGATGCCTAAGATTAGGAAAGATGATGAATTCAACAAGTATTAGTCCCGACTATAGACAAAATGTCTCTAGTATAACTAATATCTTGATGATATCAAATCCTTAGGATCCAATTTGTCCAATGTTCTCACGACCTCAAATTCCTCTGCAGATTTGTACAACTCATCCTAATTCATTGTTGACTCTGGATGCACAAAGCACAATGACTGGCAATCTCAGCTGTTGTGTAATTTTGTGGAGAAATTTTCTGGGTACAGTTCATAGTTGGAAACGATCATTTGCTCCAATTCCTTGGTTATGGAGGCATCTGATTCAAGGAATGTCATGGAACAAGACGGTTTATTACGTCAAAAGAAGGCCTCAATCCACAAATCTTTTCTCGGTTTGGTCAATTATTGTGATCTGATGTTGGAGGTTGCTTTTATGGAAATCGACTTGTTTCGTGAGAGATCTCAGGAAACGATTTACTACTGGTAGTCGATGGATCTGATCTCTACACAAATATCTCTTCAAGAAACAACTTCATCAACTCCAATCTGTTTCATGGCTAAAGCCTTCACCACAATCAAGCATGGTTATGGCATCTAAGGCTTTCTCATCTAAGCTTCTATTACATCACCTTACTCTCAAAGAAAAGAGTTGTGATGGCTTGACCTAATTTGAAAAATGTCAAGGACAATCTTTTGTTCGTCCTTGTAAATATGAGTAAAGCAAAAAGAATTTCATGTCAAGGACAAAAGCAAGTTCCTATTCCAAGGAGAGGCTAAATTTGCTTCACATGGAGGACTTGTGTGGTCCAATGCGCGTGCAAGCATAAATGGGAAGAGTATATTCTGGTTATGTGTGTGACTATTCAAGATACACTTGGAACTCATTTTCTACGATCCGACTTCCAGATGAAACACCAGAATTCTGAAAGACTTTTCTCAGCGATGATTCAACGCAATCTCAAGCTCAATTATTACTGCCGTAAACTCGAACAGAGGCACAACGAAAAATTCTCTGACCAAGACACTCCATACTTATTTATCAATGAAGAAGGCATAGAACATCAAACTTCCTCCTCCTCGAACTCCTGAACAAAAAGGCTGTTGAAAGACGAAACCGTACACTGTGTTGAGCGCAAGCTGCTCAATGATTGCTATCAGCTCTAAGCTTCCATTATCATTTTGGGACTGAAGCATTACAACCGCATGCTATATCTCAGACTCGATCAAATCATCATATCCGACTCATGGAAAGATGGCATATCCATCATAATAATCAGAAACCTCAATAAATACATCTCACATCTTTGGTTAGCACTGTGGTTACATAACTAGAGATGGATAAATCTGGATAAGAATGAAAGAAAAAGGGATCCTGTGTCAAGGTGGGATATTCTCCTCATCTAAGGGATATCGTGTTTACAACAAGCGAACAAGATTGATAGCTGAGTCCATACATATCAAGTTTGATGAAATCAAAGATATGATGTCTGATCACAACAGTTCAGACCTCGCACCACAACGACAAGAGATGTCTGTTGAAAATGTCTCTTCAGGCCTCGTTACTCAAGGACATAAGGCATCAGATTATGACAACTCTGACCCCGTGCCCCCAAGACAAAATGTTGTTCCTTCAGCAGAAAAGACAGATTCGTCAACAACAGTGTTAAGAATTTTCTCTCAGTCCTTACTGAAGAATATACAATTCCAACAAACGGTCTCGCTGAGGACAACAACAATGATCAAGCACCGAATGCATCGTTTCAAGAAGATGAATTTATCAATCCTTTTTGTACACGGGTACAAGAAATTGGTGAGTCTTCCTCACGCAACATTGATAATACTGATGTGCATTCATTTCAACCACAAAGTCATGATTACCGATGGACCAGAGATCATCCATTAGAACAAGTTCATGGAAATCCAACCATGCCAGTTCAAAAACGACAGCTTGCACGAGATGCCAGAAATGTGTATGTTCGCAGCTCACGGTGAGTATTGTTGAACCGAAGACATTAAGGGTAAGGCAATGGCTGATTCTGCATGATAGAAGCAATGCATGATTGAACTTTCATCAGTTCGACAGACTAAAAGTCTGGGAACTCGTTCGACAACATTTGGCAAGGATTGTTATTAAGCAAAAGTGGTTATGGAAGAACAAAAAGGATGAAGATCAGACTGTAATTCGCAACAAATCACGGCTTGTAGCTAAAGGTTATGCTCAGGAAGAGGGTATTGATTTCGAAGAATCATTTGCACTAGTTGCTCGCTTGGAAGCAGTTCAAATTTTCGTTGCCCACGTGAACTGCAGCAACACAAGTCTTTTCCAATCTATCATATGGACGTGAAAACGGCAATTCCTTAAAGTCCACTGAAGAGAGGTTTAATGTTGCTCAGTACCAAAGGTTCGTTGATCCAGATCATCCAAAAAAGACTACGCTTCTAAGGAAAGCTTTGTATGGATTAAAGCAAGCTCCAAAGCCTGGTAACTATAACTATCAAACTTCCTGATGTTCCTAAAGGCTTTACTAAAGGTACAATGACCCTAACCTTATTCAAGATAAAATACGGTATGATATTCCTACTTGTGCACGATTTACCGCATGATTACATAAATTTTGGTCTACAAACCCTAATAGTCAAAAAAGATTGAAAAGTTAATGCACAGTCGATTATTGAAATGTCCTTATGTGGGAGATTAAGTCTTTTTTTTAGGACTACAAATCCACTATCCCCAAAAGGTATTTTTATCAATCAGGCTAAGTACGCTTTAGAATTCTGGAAAAAGCATAATATGGATAATTGTCACTAGCCCATGGTTACAGGCCATTTGGCTACAAAACCCAAACTAGATGTAGACTTGAGTGGAAGAACCCATAACCAATCTGATTACGTAGTATAATCGTTCCTCTCATAGTACTTGACATCTAGTAGAGCCAGACTTAATGCAAGCATTATGCTATTGTGCAACGTTATCAAAACACCTGGGACCAACTCAAAAACAGCCTCAAGGAGGTTAAAAGAATCTTAAAAAATACCTAAAGGGTACCATTAACAATGGGACTCTGGAATCCAAAGGATTCCTAACTTTGAACTAAAACAGCATTTCAATCCTGATCATGCCGGATGCCTTGATACTACGGGTACAAAGACACTTCGGAGGGATACAGTTCCTTGGTGATAACTTGTAAAGCTGGATGTCAAAGAAACAAAACTATCACTCAATGTCTTCAGCAGAGGCATAGTACGTGGCGTTATCTGCAAGTTGTGCTCAAGTAGATGTGGATGAGGACACAGATTCAAATTATGCTTCAACTACAAAAAATACCATTGTATTGCGATTCTCAGTCACATAGCAATCTCATTCAACCCCGTACAATATTCGACGGACAAAGCCATCCATACTCTGTATCACTTCATAAAGGAACAGGTTGAAAATGGATAATTGAAACTATATTTTGTCAAGAGACTTAATACCAATTAGCTTGACATGTTTACGAAATCCCTTCCTGAGGACGTTTAAGTATCTTGTCAGAAGGATTGGTATGAATGTTTGAACTCTAGCTAACTGGTAGGTTCTAAGACAAATGAGTCTGCTTGATATCATCACAACATCACCATGTACATATTTTTGAGAAAAACAAAATACAAAAATATAAAACACAAAAAGAAAATACAAAATCAGAAAATCAGAAATTTCCAAAAAGATTCCTTCTCGACAAATGTCTCTTGAATTGGATAACATTTACGTGCTTAGAAATGACGATTAACATGACACGGGTGTGTCAATGAAAGTTCGTAGCGAGTTGACAATAGTTTCAAAACATGTCATTTCTAATTTTCTAAATGGCTTATGTGCAAATATCAGTACATAACCCAGACTTCAAATAAAGGAAGGTTTATAACTTATCCTCACAACGAGAAATTAACATTTCTCGGATCTGAAGCATGTTCTTACAAGCACATTCAAGTTTTTTAGCTCAAGAAAAAGAAGGGTTGGGTACGTTTTTAGTGCGCTTACCCTTAGCGTTAGAAAGAGAAGTCCTCTAACATTTGGTTTTTCAAAAAGTTGAACACAATTTTTCAATAATTTCTCGATGACAAATCATAATCTTTCAAAATTGTGTGTTCAACACTCAGCCTCGACAATGTTTTCAAAAGACAACAATTTTCAATGGTCCTATTCTGAGGGGAGTTTGTCGAAAAACAAAGTTTTAATGTTCTTCTTGGATACATCAACAACGCAAACTCTTATGTATTCGAACTTATCAAAATGTTCCAAACCATTCATGCTGACCATATTTTCTCCCACAGATTTTTCAAGACATATTTTAATCACAAGGTATTTCAAAAACTAAGTGTTTATTATTTAAAATAAGGGGAGAAAATGTAATTAAAATATGATCTATTCGACTCAAAGTGCTGAAGAAAAGGTTTTATGGTTCGATCTTATACCCAACAACATTTAATTTCACGACTAGAATCTGAAGTCATAAGGTGTTAGTGATTAGAGAATCAATCATCACTGATACAACCATAACTAGAGGATACTACAAGGAATAATCCAAAGTTAGAAATAGCAGTCCTTAGGTATGATTGGAGATGAATGTATATGGGAATAATGCTGACTAAGATTAAGCTAACACTGGAACAATCACAACAAGGTGTTAGTAATGACGTCTTGGTAAGCATTGAAGGCGTTGAAGAATGAAAAATAAATGTATGGATAAAGGGTCTAAAGAAAGAAGCCCTCCACACAACTTAAGGCAGAAACCGGGTCAATACATATGCTGTCAGAATCACAAGTTGATTGCTGACATTGAAAATGACATCATGGACCCAGTGATGCAATGCACAACCCTTCCCAGCCATTCGGGTTTCTCTCAACAGAAACTTGTCTCATTTGTCACGGAGATACCACACGTTAATCTATGACATCTCACGTCCGAGATTGGTTGATAATTGGAATAAGTGGCAATATGCTCTAAGCCTCCCGAGTACTGAAAACCAAAATGCACTAATCGACTCTAGAGCCAAGAGATCAATAAAAATCTCGGTGTAGGACACATTCAATTTTAGAACACTTATTGAACATCATCAAGTTCACAAGCTGTTAACAAGAGTCCTACGCAATATCATTGTGATATTTGCCAGAACATCCGAGTGATACTAATGTATTCACAATGAAGATGGAAATCCTGCTTGAGCCAGCATCAAACAAGCTCTTGGTAGGTGACTTGCGAGATTCTATATGAATCAAACTTGTGACACCTTGGAGTATATCTTTGCCATATTGGCAGTTTGCACCCTTCTTTTCTTTTTCTTCTTTTTTCTCTTATAAATATAAGTTTAGGGATTTACAATTTTAGTCCCTAGACTTATATTTCTTGACTTTTGGCTTCGGGGTTGACTTGGGTTGACTTTTTCTGGCTTGGGCTTGGATTTTGTCTTTGTCTTTTCCTGTTTTTCCATTCCGAGTCTGGTTTTGTCGATTTGGCTTCGTTTTTCGTCCTTTTCTTAAATATCCGTTCCTGCACAATACAATTAGCAAAACAAGCGTATATTTGGCATTTTAAGTCCGTTTTTGGTTATTTTAGCTTGTTTTTAAAGGTAAAAGGTATGTGTAATTAAACACATACCACTACACTTTGATACTCTAGAGGTAATTAACAATGGAACAGTAACAACCAAAGAACAATGAATAAACCACAAACTGCTTCAATATTATTAGAATAATACGAGTACTCTTGACAGTACTAGGGTTACAAACCTTGAAGCTATTCTTTCTATCTAAATCTCTTAAGCATAAACGACCTATGTTAAACCTTAAACTAGGATCTCCTTTTATAGACACAAGGAGTCCTTTACAAGATAAATGTCGAACTACTTGGAAGTTGTTACAATTCAAATACAACTATAACAGATATACATTCCTTATTTATCTCCATGCATCCTTATCTCCAAGTCAGCAGCTTTGACTATCAGCAGTATTAAACTTTCTTCTAGCAGTATTAACTAACTCTGGCAGTACTAAGTTTGTACTGGCAGTACTAACTCCATTAGTACTGTTAGTTATACCTTGGCAGTATTAACTCTTGAAGATTTATTCCTAACAATCCTCCCCTAAACTTGTGATTTATCTTCAAATCCCAAGTTTCTTCTGGATTAAATCTCCTAGTCTTCTTCCTTTGCTGATGATTCTTTCAAACATCCTTCTACTTCTGCACTTGAGATCTTATAAACCTTAGAAGTTCAAAAGCCTGTGAACTCTCATGATCAACCTCCAATTTCTTTTTCAACATCTTGGAAATCATCTCTTGACTTAGAGGGTATTTCTTCTCTGTCAGCATATGTATGGCTATACCATTCTGCATCAGTAAAATGTGAATACCACAAAAATCATATAAACTCCAACTAATCACATTATATTCATGCTGATTCTTCCATAGCTCATCTTCTTCATCAGGCTCAAACAGAGTGTGCAGATCTCCCCAAAGCATCAGATCATACCCTTCTGGTCTTGAAGTACTATACCTTTCCTTGACTAGTCTGTACAATTCCTCTACATCCTGTCTATCAAAGTCTTCAAGCATCTCACTCAAAACCTTGTAGTTCTTGGAACTGCCATCTCCTCTGAAGATTTGATAATACATGAAATTCTCTGTCAAAACACAAGTCTTCCAATCCACAATCGGAAACTTTGTAGATAGAGATTCAACCTCTATAGGAACCTCTTCTCTTGGTATTATATCTAAAAATCCTTTGAGTTCTTCCTTCTCAGCATCTTCCTCCATCTTTTGTCTCTTCCTTGTGCTTTTTCTAGGAATAGATTTCTTTCTTTTTGCTCCAGATTCTTTAGAAACTTCTTTCATTTCCTTCTGTGTAGCAACATCTTCTTCTTCAATCTTTTCAGGAGACTTCATCTTTTCACTTCCATGCTCTACATCCATAGGCTCAATATGTTGATTAAAATCCCAAACCTTTTCAAAGATTGGCCTAATCTCATTGTAAGACATTCCCTTGAAGTCACTAATCTTGTAGTTTCCCTGATTCTTCAAGTATTTGATCATGTTTCTCCTTGCCTGGGCAATTGTCTTTGGCTTCATCTTTAGAGCATGATACCTGATGACTGAAGGATCATTCCAATCTATCTTCTTAGTAGACTTGGCTTCAGACATAGCTCTTTGTCTTTCCTCTTCATCCCACTGTCTAGCAATTTCTTCATCTCTTGCAATCTATGCCCTTTGCTCTTTATTTATTTGTTCTTCCAATCTGATGGCTTCAGCAAAACTTAATCTTTCTTGTTCAAGCTCTTTCTTAGACTTCTTCTTGGGCTCAGACTCTATCATTATTGCTTTTCCCTTGTCTTGTCTTGTCCTTTTCTCTGCACTCCTTCTTGTATAAGTAACAGTTCTTCCAGCAGTACTAATTTCCTCAGCAGTACTAACTATTGGAATGTCACTAGCAGTACCTTTTATTGCACCAGCAGTACTAATTTCAGCACTCCCTTTCTCACTGTTTTCTTGATCTTGAATGACTTCAGTGGGAGTCACTTCTTGAATAAAGGGTTCAGTTTCAGTACTTGCTTTCTCTTGAACTTCTGCATCAGATAACTTCCTCCCCTGTTTGGAAGAATCATCTTCAATGTCTTCATCATCTGAATGAACAATCCTAGCTTTTCTCCTTGTTTTGCCAGTCTTGATTTGAGACTCTAGCTTCTTGACCCTGAGAATGAGCTTAGTAAATGCAGAACTGTAGGTTTTCTTTGTCTTCCTCAAGTCATCCTCCAAAACTCCAATCCTGTCAGAAAGTTTGGTAACCAAATTCGTCAATTCATTAAGTTTCAAGCTACCCTTATCACTTCCATGTGAGTGAACAACATGGAGAGGTGAATCATGGGGTGTAGGAAAGTGGTGTTCTGCTCCAGGTGAGAGTTGTGTTGGTGATGGTTGTGTTGGAGATGGTTGTGTTGGTGCAGCAGTGGTATGTTCTGTTTGATGATTAAGGGTAGTTCATGTGAGGGTGAAGGGAAGGTGAGGAGGGAAGGTGAAGGATGAGATTCTTGAAGTGAAGTGAAGTTTCAGTTAACATCTAGCATATAGGGAATAGAGCACTTCCTGCCTGAATATCTCCTTTGTAGGCCTCATCATGTTGCTAAAAACTTTGTTGCTAAGAGAGGGTACAAGATATGTTCTTGAGTGTTGTTGAAGTTGGTTCCTCTGCATATCTAGAATATTTGAATGAACTAGGAACATTAAAAACATATGGGCTAGAAAGTTTAACACCATATGCTCAAAATCATCCTAGAAAAATTAACACCTAGAGAAGTTGTATTTCCTATTTGTTGCTAAGCAGATAAGAGCAGTAGCTATGTTACTACTAAATTGCTCCCAAGCAGTCTTCTTAGGGCTAAGACAATGAAGTAGAGTATGTATAAGAAACCTCCATTGAGGTGAGAAAACACCCTTCTGAAAAGTTAACTTATCTGAATCTGTTTGATACCCCATGAGTGCAAGCTGCTCAAAAATCTCTGAGTTGGGAATAGAAGTGATACCATCATGATCTTCCAACTTGAGATGTCTTCTTAAGGAGGCTTCAGTGATAGTCTTGGATTGGCCATCAATGATAGCAGTGATTGTTACCTCCCCATCAGTGTCAGTAGAAGCTTCAGCAGTTCTCCAAAATTGTTTGATGAATGAGATATAGATTTCTGGCTTCTTAGTGAGAGCATAGCTGATATGACTTTGACTTAGGAAGTCAATAACTTGATGAAATCCCTCACTCCCTGTAGACTTTTCCAAGAACGCAGCCATATTGTGCTTATCACAAAATTCCAAACTAGCCATGAGTAAAAAGGTGATTAATTATGTGGGATATGATCGTTTAGGAAAGTATGAAGGCTGGAGAAAGTTAATTGAGATTATTTAGAGAAAACGTAGAGATATGGTTTGACCGACTTAAAGAAATTTGAGTTTATCGTGAGTAAATCAAGCGAATATATAGAAAGATCACGAAAGTCCAATTAGTCAAACCCTATATCGTAGGTATTTGGCGGAAATATCTCAACGGCTCTATTTATTAATGAAAAATTCTGTTAGGGCTCAAGCAGTGCTAACGGTCATCCAGCAGTACCAAATTTGGTCTAGCAGTACTAAAATAAGCCTAGCAGTATTAACTTCTCCACCAAAAGCAGTACAAACTCCAAACTTGTGTATCATTCAAAAATAGCTTCACACAATCTCTCTTTCTGTTTTTAAGCTCACATTTTATCTCTCAATTCTTTTAACTCACTTTGCACTCTGTCTGTTTTTCACACATCTCTCTATCTGTTTTTAAGCTCACCAATTCTCTCTATTCTTTTGGCTCACAAATTCACACAAAGTATAGTTTTTGGCAAACTACCAGCCATTAACGGATTTGAGTAGTCTTTACCAATAGCCGTTTGCTTTGGACTAGCCAATGCTTCATTGTAAAAACATGGTGCATTGATAACCATATAGTTTTGAGTAAACTATCAACTATCAACGGATTTGAGAAGTCTTTACCAGTAGCCGTTTGCTCTGGACTAGTCAATTCTTGATGTCTATAAGACATGGTGAACTGATGACCATTTGTTGTGTGGTGTTAAAACCAACACTTTAAGAACAAACAACATTCCTCCCCTCAAATAATGCATCATTGAGTAACCAATTTCACACTTCATTGTTTATCCTGAAAGAGTTAGCTCAAAACCAAGAAAAACATAATCTAACCATTTTTCTTGTTTTAGCAGTTACTAACAGGATTAACAGTGAGACATAGAAATAACTAGCAGTACTAACTATAAGTAACAGTTTTGTCAAACAGTCTTAAATACAACTAGCAGTACTAATTATAACTAGCAGTATTAATTTACAGAGACTTAACAGTACTAAAGACGACTTAACTAGCAGTATTAATTCTTCAGATGTAGCCTTTGCAACTAGACAAGTTAAACCATCTTTAGGAACTATGTTTTTCATATCAAAATTGTACATGTTATCCTGTCTAGGATTTTTAAGAAGTATCTGATTTTCATCAGGCAACTTAAAATTAGGAGATAGGACTGATAAGTGTTAAATTGTATACATAAAATACCCAGGATTTCGCCAATAAATGCCAAAAAATATGCCAAAAGATGGAAATATGTGTGCTTTTGTGTCTCAATGTGCAGGAAAGGATATCAAAGTCAAAAAGAGCAAAAACGACCAAAACCGACAAGAAACAGAAAAGACAAGTGATCAAGTGAAGACATGAGGAAAGATATCAAAGCCGGATCAGCCTGACATAAGGGAAAAGTTAAATTAAGTCAAAGGAGGTCAAAATCATGAAAAGTCAAGTCAAAGTTTGAAGTGAAATTACCATTATACCCTTTGAAGAGGATGCAAAATTACTAAAATACCCTTTGGGCCTTTCTACACTATTCGGATCACAAAAGCCCAACAATGAGCCCAAAATCAAATCCATATCTAAGTTTACGAAACTACAAGGGCCAGAATTGTCAATTATAAAACTCATTTATACACTACATTTTGAAGAAAGAAACAGAGGGACTAGTTATGCAATTATGCTAAACTTTCAAATACAAACGCGGGTTTAACTTCTCCCTAACAACCTTATAACTACTTTTCCCGCCAAAGAGCCTGAACACCCAACTTCCCCAAATCCTTTCTCCCAACTCTTCCAACTCCACCCCACCTCGTATTTACAATCTCCACGTCATTTTTATGACGTGGCAGCCTCCCATTGGTGCGAACACCTCACCCATCACATCCAACGACCAAGATTCAAATAAAAGAGATCCAACGGCTAGGAATGCTTAGAGTTTTCATCTTTTTCTCATTTTTTCCTATAAATAGGAGATTGTAATTCAGTTTTAGGGATATAAAAGTTAGTTAGAGAGTTAGTTCAGTTTACTTTGTAAATTTCTCTTTTTAGCTTACGTGTACAGTTCGTCTTTTTGAATTGAGCTTTTAAAACTTTCAAGTCAATTGTACTCATTGTTTCGTATCTTGTACTAGTCTTTCTTAAGCAATAAAACTAATTGAGTTGTGTTTGTGTTTAAGTTTTCATGAAATAAGCCAGTTTTAGCTAATAAGCTTGAAATAAGCTCAATTTAGCTTATTCTATTTTCTCTAGTTCACAAATTGTTCAAATGTTGTTAAAAGCTCTTTAAATACTGTATTTGTCTACTTTTGTTCACCTATGGTCATTTGAGTTCAATTTGATTGAGTTTGGAGGCAATAAGGAGTAATAAGCTCATTTCAGCTTATTGAGCTTAAGCTCAGGTTTTAGAGGCTAAGGTAGCCATTAGGATTGAGTTTTAAGGTCACTCACTCAACAAGAGTGACCTAGAGTTCAGAGACTACATAAATCAAGGTGTTCATTGTTTAATTTTCATCTCAGCTTAATTTCAGCTTAAATCATTTGCTTATTGCTATTCACTCTTGTTCATTTCTTTTCAAACATGTTTGTTTAGGTTTATTTTCTATCTGTTCTAAGTTTTCATTAGTTAAAACCTGTTTAATTTTCATTTTGCCTTTAATTCTGTCATAATAGTAGGTTAATCTAGCTGATAAACTAGCTTATTTCTTTTAATAAGTTCTGGTTTTTAGTGTTTAAATAGCTTAATTAGATTAGTTAAAGTTGTTCCAAAGAGTCATCAGTATTCTTCTTAAGCATTTCTGACTTTTTAACACAACCAGTGGTAACCTTAAACTAGCATCCCAAGGACCATACTCAATAACCTCAGGTTCTATAATTCTTCAAGACCTGAATAGTTAAGTCTAAAGGTGTTTGGTCTATTAAAATCAAAGGATGAGGTGAGTGGACAGCATGATAACCTACACTTTTCTTGCTTTTATTAGTTTATTCTACTTTCTAACATTTCATTAAGTCTTTAGAGCAGATTTTATCAAACATTGCGATCTTAAAAATCAAAAATCAAACCCCCTCCTTTTCTTGTTTAACCTTTCAAGTCATCTAAGTAATCCCATCTGAAAATCTTTGTGACCTACACAGCTTCTTTTGTAAGTAGAGCAAATTACATCATCAGAGAAACGAACTTCATGTTTCTCTATATTAACAATTTGATCTTCTAAAGTTTGCTAAACCTCTAATGTAATAGTAGCTGCTTAAAAACCATATCATCTAATTTAACAAGCAAATCATCAAACTGATTTCTATAAGAGCTTCATAGTTTTTTTAGACAAGTTTAGAACAAGATTAATCATTTGTTACCTCAGAATAAAGATCCAATGAGAGTCAATGTTTGCCCTGAATTTGTTCTCTTCCATGTCACTCCATCAATCCAACAACCTATCTATGCACACATTTCCTTTTCAGAATGCATCTTCATCTTTTAACTAACTTGATGAGCTAACCTTGATTACCATTCTGTTGTCTACTCATAGGTGCTTTCATTCCTCTGGAAAAATATCCCATTCTATAGCAATTAAAAAACATTCTAATAACCTTTGATTTAATCATACCCAGCTGTTGCTTCCATCATGATTATTTCCTTCCAGTTCCTGATAGAACTTTCTTGCCCTCATGTTTGATATTCTCTTTATCAAACAATTTGGAGGTCTGCTGAAGCTTCACTTACTGATGCTTTAAAGGGAAGTCCAATTACTGCTACCAATTGATGGCACTCAGTACTATCACTGAAGCATCTTTATAAAGGCTTCTCAAGTTAGATGAATCATATGGTGATTACTTCTATTCCCAACTCGGAGATTTTTGAGCAGTTGGCACTCATAAGATATCATCAAGAAGAACTCTATATTCACAAGGAAGAGATGGCTCATATGGCTCTTTCAGACTCTGAGGTAAAAACTTGCTCTAAAACTTGTCTGACAAACTATAACACCTCGTGTTTTAGGTCATTGTATGACATTATGTAATTCACAATTTATTTTTAGGGTTTTACGCGTTTGCTCTTAAACCGTAAACGTTAAGTTAAATCGCGTAAACTAAAGAAAGATCAATCAATGTAAACGGCATAAACGATTTAAATGTTTACATCAGTCCAAGTGTTATTTATGATTATTTATAAGGAAAAAAAATTTTGTAAAAAAAAAAAAACTTTGTTCCATCTTAATTTTTATTGGAGCGAACGCAAAATGCTTACGTTTCACGATAAACGCAGTTTCGGCATACCCTGAAGCACCAAAACATAATAACTACCTTAAACGAATCCCCACGATACACCCAATACCCAAAATAACTCTCCGCCCAAGACCACACCGTCGTCAAGTGCTGCATCATGAGCCTTGAGGACAAGGCTCGTTTAACGGGGGAAGTCTATAACACCCGGTGTTTTCAAGTCATTGACGACGTCGATAAACCTAATATTTATTTTTAGTATTGTACGCGTTTGCTTTTAATTTCATGAATTAAGTAAAATCGCGTAAGCTAAAAATTAGCGTTCAATGTAAACGGGCATCAAGCAATTAAATGTTTACATCAAGCAAGGTTTATATAATTATTTTGAGAATAATTATTAACTTTGTTCATTTTATTTTTATCGGATACGTAAAATGTATACGTTTCGTGATAAATTGCGTTTAGGCACTCCCGGAACCACCAAAACTTTTCTACGCTTCAACAAATACCCACATTTGTACCCAATACATAAAAATTACTAAACAACATCACATATATCTTCTATTTGCCGAAATTATGGCAATGATTCAAAGATATAAGGAAAGACTTCACCACTTGGTCTTGTACCATGCCTCTTCATTTAAACCACACCATACCTTGTCTCTTTGACCAAGACTATGACCAAGACCATCCCTAGGACCATACCATGTCTCCTTGACTAAAGTCTTGCCTCTTATATACATGTATCTTCTAGTAAGAGATCACATACATGCTTAAACACTTGGTAAAAATCACAAAACTCCTCCCTTTGCTCTCTCTATATGCTACGGCATACAACACTCTCCCACACAAACCCATACAAAATTTTATTCAACCTATACACTCCTATATACATCTATCCTAAGATATTCTAAGGTGATCCCAAGCATTGGCTAACCTTTTTCAAGTATTAATCAAGAAAGGAAAGATTAGGGTTTTCTAAATCTAATCTAGGGTTTCAACTTGCAAGCTTTGGTTTTGTGGCTAAACAAGGGTTTAGCACTTGATTATCATCATCATCATACATCATAAGGTCATCTTAAACTCTTTATGATCTTACATTTATCATTAATATGCATATGTTAATTCTTTATAGCTTGAATCACCACTTAGGACTTTTTAATATGTAAAAAGAGTTTTCACTTATGTTTATGAATTTATGCACTTATTCTTATGTCATATGGTTATATATATCATGGAAAAATGGATGTAAAAGTATGTTAACATATGGTTTAAGTATAAACATGTTTAGGTATAAATTAGGGTTTTAAAGGTTTACTTACGAAAGTTATGATTAAAAGTATACAAATGCCATATAAGGGCTGTTTTAATTCGACCTCATACAGTAGGTTAGACATTATATAAAAATAATACGCCTCGTGACGATTCCAAAATGATAAGAAACTCGAAAAACCGATTTATAACGAAAAAGATACGTTAATTACGATTTTACGACGATAAATACTTTTATAAAACTATTTTTATAAAAAGCACTATTCATTACAGAAACTCATATTTTTAAAACATCAAAAATATGATATAACTTTTAATTACGAGATCGTACTCGAAAGAATCGCTAAAAACGGAACTATAACGAATAAACTACGACATTTTCGATAATTAAAGTTTATAAAAGTAATTTTATAAACTATGAACAGTAAAAATACTATTCATCAGCGGACCCATCTTTATAAAATATAATACCTCTTTTAATAACAAAGACGTACTCGAAGGAATCACTAAAATCGGGATTAAAACGGATAAGTTATTACGATTACGAGTTTACGCTAATTAAAACCTAAAAACGACAAACTAGCTGTTGTGAACAGTAAAATCACTATTCATCGCAGAATATCAAAAACTTGAAAATGTAATATTTTGATCACTCGTCTTACTACGAAGACGTGGACGTAAGAAACGTTAAAATCGGGCTTAAAACGCGAAAGTTACGCTAGTTTTACTAAAACGGTAATTATAAACGTTTTAACTTATTAAACACAATTTTACCAAAACCATTAGTTGGTGATTGAACTATATAGAATTATATGTGGTTATCAAAGTACTATATTACTAGGGAGTTTCATAATGAGGCCTCTTCGGATGGCGTATCGACGAGTTGTTGGATTTACGATTTAAAGTGTCCTAACTCCTCGAACGTCATGTCATGACCTCTTAAATTATGATAGCCCGAACGATAGTACGATGTAACAACTATAAGATTATATTCAAGTACTCGGTACTTATACGACCTATGATAATTTAGGTTGCATTCGATCTTTTACGTGACGCTTTATCTGCGATATTTGGATTATCAGAACTCAAGGTGAGTTCATAGCCCCACATTTTTACGATTTCAATGATTTATAATTATGGGGTGGAAACATGCTTTGTTTTATAAATTGGACGCAAGTATTGATTACATGTTTGCCTAAGTAGCGATAACCCAAGTTAAGCCCATTATCATGAACTGTCAATTGCATAGATGTAGTTGGGAATTACATTATGTGAGCGCGAATGTTATTTAATAGATCTATTCGGGAAACGACCTCCCCGTTCGGGTGATTAGCTATCACCGAGAACGAACATTATAACATGTCGAATTTAGGATGTTTAGGGTTAGACATCCATATCGGCGTAAATTGCAATATATAGTTTAATTGCAAGAAATATCGTCGAGCTTCAGTGTCATGAGCTTAGTGTAAATGTAATCTAGTTTTTGTGAGATCTGCATGTGTTGCATTATCACGGGAAAATTCTTGCGGTCCTACCTTATATATATTATTTTCAGGAAATCAATAGGCACGGGGTGCCAGGGATACACTTTTGGTGACATAAAAATTTGTCATGCATTCTTTATAAAAATCTTTGGGATAAGATTGGTACTTTTGGGTGACATAAAATGTGTCGTGCATTCTTTATAAAATCTTTGGGATTTTTACATGGTACTGTGATGATACAGTGGATTACATTCATATTTAAACTAATCTATGAACTCACCAACTTTATGTTGACCTTTTTAAGCATGTTTTTCTCAGGGAAATTATATGCTCGGATTTCTTGAAGTGCATTGGAGTCTATACATTCAAGCTTTTCATTGTGATGCAATTATGGGACAAATGTATATTTAATTCAAGATTTTGATTAAATCAACGAGATTGTTTTACAAACGACACATTTAGAGGTCGTTCTCTTGTATCTAGCGCTGTGTATTATGAAGTAGCACCCCATGTGGTATTCCGCTGCATTGTTGTATTTTTTGGGGTGTTACAGATTGGTATCAGAGCACTGGCTATAGAGAACTAGGTTGCATATTTTACCCTAGACTATAGTCGTTTTCACAAACATTGCATCACAACAAACATTTTCAAAGTGCATACACGCTACTTGCTTATGTGCTTACGTTACGTGCTGCATTAAGTGCTTACGTGGCATACATATATATAATATATATATATATATATATATATCGCGTATATCGTACGCTTATTTATATAAGAATTATTATATAAATACCAGAATATTTTTAAGACATTGTGGGGTGCACAATGGTCTCATTCTACTCGTCAGACATTGTGAGTTATACAATGGTCTCATTCTACTCGTCAGACATTGTGAGTTATACAATGGTCTCATTCTACTCGTCAGACATTGTGAGTTATACAATGGTCTCATTCTACTCGTCAGACATTGTGAGTTATACAATGGTCTCATCTTGCTTCTTAGACATTGTGAGTTATACAATGGTCTCATCTTGCTTCTTAGACATTGTGAGTTGCACAATGGTTTCATTTCGTCCTCGGACATTGTAAGTTAAACAATGGTCTCTAAGGATATTATTTTTCTTCATAAGCTTTATACTATATGTATTACACGGAGACCGTCATAATTCTGTTACATGGGATTATGTATAAATCTAAGTATTACAAATCTTGTATAGGCGGGACTTGTAATAGGAGGATTTATATGATAATTGCTATGTTGAGGTTCCATCAGACTTTTACTGGATTTACTCTAACCAGGTAATCATTTTACTATTCTTGAACGCTATGTTGATCTCGCTGACAGTTTTTCTCTTAGCTTCCAAGACGAGTTTTTAAAATCACTCGTCCCATACTAATTAGATGCATCATGCTTCGTATGTCCACACAACCTTGTAGGTTATGGAGAGACCGCGTATTGCACGGGAATTATTAAGTAGGGGATTTTATTGATCTGTTTATTTGAAAGGATTGGGACGCCTCTTCAGTTAAATAAATAAATTATAAATCACCGAATCATAAGTTTATCAATTGATTATTTACATAAATTAGGATGCTTCTTTATGCAAATAATGAATTATAAATGAGTGGGCTTAATGGTATCGATTGTCACGAGTATGACCTAAATTGAAAAATCGCCAGAATCTGTTGGAAATGGGTCTAGAAACCATCGTGTTTATTCTACCACTCGACAGAATCTTAAGGCCTCACTTGGAACTACCTTATCTCATTCTTAAGTTATTATGTTTGCCGTTACAAATCCTCGCAATCATAAACTGTTCGTGGAACTAACAGACTTGTTACACACTTGAGCTAATGGAGCTGATTCATCGAACTAACGACTGAATATCATAATCCGCCGTCTATCGCATAAGTTCTCGCAAGCTTTTCTCATTTTTGAACTTTATTATGGGGATATTGTTTCTCGGAGGGTCCTCACCCTATGCTTCCCCTTCACCGTTTGTATAGTTATCGTCGTTATGGTTGCTGTTGTTGGGTCCTGGAGTGGTCCCAGATTATACAAACTTTATCAACTAAGTGATGAAACCCAAACAAGATAAGCATATGTCGATATAGTATTCAGTTGAATTACTCATTGCAGGACAAAACAGTACCACCAAATTTAATCATGATAAAAATTAAGTTCTGCCAAGAATGTTGAGTTCTTACAATACGTAAAGCTACGTGATGTGAATCATCAAAATTACCGGATAGCAGAAACGAGAACTATGCCTTAAGACATAACCCGCGACTAAAACATTTCACTTTGGTGTGTTCTTACACTATTAAGAGGCTTTTTCACAAAGCGTTTATACCAATTATAAACCTTGAAAGATGTTACCTTAAGATACCCTATTCTACATGGTTGGATATCCTGGTCTAACCTAGCGAAATTTATGCTTACTCAAGAGGTGTGAACACCAGATATTGCTGAATAAGTTATCAGCGTCTATGTTCAACTGGTTTAGAAATATTAAGTCTTTTCTTAGACAACACTCATGCGGATAACACGAATTTAATCTTGGGACGAGATTTCTTTAAGGGGTAGGTACTGTAACATCCGAGAATTTTCGAATTTTTAAATGACGATTTCAATCGTTGACTTTTAGGATCTGGCTTGACTTATAAGAACGACCATCTAAATCACGTTTTCACGGCTCGGACCCTAAAGCAATTCGATGTGAAACGACGTTCCTGACAACTTTTCAGTTTTGCCCGAGACCTGGAAACGAGCCGAAAAGGGCTAAAACAGCACCGCAAATATTTTACGGACAGCATACAACGCGGACACACAAAAACAGTTTAATTTGTTTTTAATTATCAGTATTTATTTAATATTTTTATTAAATAAATTAGTCATCATTTTAATTAAAAGCGTTGTTGATGACGCGAATATTCGAGTTGAAATCCATTTTTATTTTGGACGAAGCGAAACCGGTTCATAAATTAAATAACAGGATTATTTTTATTAAATTTTTTAATATATCTTATGAAAAACATTATCAAGAGAATTACTCATTTTTATCTGAAAAAATGATTCGGAAAAAATGGCGAAGTTTCGTGTGTTGAATCGTACGTTAGGTCGCTACAAATGAGTCCCGAACCGAAGTTATAACAACTACGTGAATATTACATTTACCATAATCTAAAGATCTATTTTCCATTTCAATTTATAACTTTTATATATATTCAAAATTTATATAACAAATATATTCATTTCCATCTCTAAATACACACACACTCTTCAAAATTCTCTCCTTCTCCCCATGATCTCCGGCTGCCGGCCGGCCACCGCCGCCGCCGTCGCGCCACCGCCGGAAAACTTTTCCGGCGGGATTTTTCCGGCGAGCTCCAACATTCCTCCTCGTCGATGGATCTACCCGATCCCCATGGGCACGCGCCTCCACGCGCCACCCACTGCCATCCTGCCACCGCCACCGCCACCCTCTCGGCAGCCACCACCAGCAACATCATCACCACACACCATCATTATCATCATCATCACCTCTCCATCCCCACCGAAACCCACCACACCGACACCACCACCTCCACCATCTCATTCACCTCACCACCATCACGTCACCACTGCTACCACTGCTGCCTCGTCACACCACCACCCCCAGCCGGCACCAAGGGTGCGTGTGGGCTCTCAGCCGCACCACAAGGATGTGTATGGTTTGGGTTGTTCTGTCACGCACACCAAGGGTGCGTTCGTTTGGGGTTTTGGCACAAGAAGAAGGGTGGGTTGACAGCCGCGGGGGCGTCGTTTTTTTTTTTTTTTCACCCAAGACTAGGGTGCGTATGGTGTATTAACAGCAGACCCGGGGTGTTTGTTTTATTGGTTATAACGAAAATGGACAGCATATAGGGGTGTTTGTGTAGGGTTATAGCAAAACGGGGTGTTTGTTTTGACGGTGGCAACCACCACGCGGGGTTGCTGTGGGTGGCAGCCACCGCCCTAAGGGCTGTTTGTTGGCTGTGGGTTTCACCACAGCGGGGTCCATTTGGTTTGTAGCAAATTAGGGTCCGTTTGGTATTATGGCAGCCAAACGGGTGTGTTTGGTTTGATTTAAACGGTTAAGGGGGCGTTTGGGTTGATTAGTTAAGGGGTGTTTGGCTGTAATAGCCAACAAAGGGTGCGTTTGGTTATTAGTGACAAATTAGGGTGTGCTTGGTTGTAGGTTTAACAGGCCGAATGGGCTGTTTGGGACAGCGGACACAAAATAGGATGCGTTTGGGATAGTGTCAGCAATAGGAGTGTTTGGTTTTGGCAGAAAACGCCATACAGGACGCGTTTGGGTGAGCAGTTTCTACAAGGGTTTGTTTGATTTATACCTTGACGAATAATCATAACACGGGTTATATAAATATAAAATCTTGACATAAATGGTGGTTAAATTGGTTAAATAAATACCTTGTTATTATCTTCGTATTCGTATTTATAATAACAATAAGGGTTCGTTTAATTCACATGGGACGACAAATGAAAAGAACATAAGGTTTTAACAAATATTAAAACCGGATAAATATATATATTGGTGGTTTAAAACGGTTAATTAAATATAACATTATTACCTTGTTTAATCTAGATGTAATAATATGTATATTATATTTAGATAGGGCGGGCATTTGAAATATTGAAAAACGAACGATATCAATATATACTAATTTAAGGATAACGTCGAGTTTTACGAATATGGAAAACATTATATAACCGAAAATGTCATAACGAAATATATATATATATATTTCAATATTTAGTAACGTTTTGCTAAAACTCATATTGTTTTATAAACGAATAAAAAGGGACCAAGTTATATTTTAAAAGATACATTGACTTGTATTATACAATAACCCGACCAATGAACGAAAACTATACTTTTACAATGAGATGATTATTTTAGGCGCGAGTCGTCGAGGAAACTAAATATAAATTATAAAATATTATTTTATATTTTATAATTATCAGCTAGAAGGTAACCTAATAATTGTTGTAAAAGGCTTTACAAACATCGGTTAACTTAATTGAAAATCTTAAAACGTACGATTACGTTACATAAGTACTTTTTGTTTAATTAAGTGGTGATTTCAGAAAATGAGTCAAACTAATTGGGTTAATTATTTTATTCACACTTATTATATAATACCTGCAAGGTATATTATACCTTTCAATAATCTTTGGATTGATTATATTTGTTATAAAATTCGCGGTAGGAATTATACAAGGGTTATTTTCATAAGTAATATATAAAGAATATATATTACACACTTTGCGTATATTTTCAACTTATTTATTTAACCAACCACCAAACTATTACGACTTGAAAAGCTAAATCTTTTATCAACGTGTCACGTTGATGTAATCATTCATCGGGAAACCCAGATTCATTATCCTAGGTTAGTGGGACTTAGCCGTTAAGATTAGTTGCAACTTCTTGATCGAGCCGCTTCGTCTTCCGTTCGTATTGTGCATATTAGATGCCCATCTGCCAATCGTTCTTCATCATCAATGTGAGTTCATAACCTCGCTTTTCAATCTTTTGAATGTTTATAAACCCGCGAGGGGGAATACATGCTTGCCTATAAACTCTTTACTTATTGTGTTATCTTATAACAATGTGATTGTTTTTAAAGGATATTATGAGTTCCATAGCCTCACTTTTACTCGTTTTGGATAACGGTTATATATATTTTTGGGATGAAAATATGCATCGTTTTATAAATGGACACAACATGCTTTGTTTTATAAATTGGACGCAAGTATTGATTACATGTTTGCCTAAGTAGCGATAACCCAACCAGTTAAGTCACTATCATGAACTGTCTATTTGCATTGATGTAGTTGGGAATGTATTTGTGAGCGCGAATGTTATTTAATAGATCTATTTGGGAAAACGACCTCCCGGTGGGTGACTAGCTGTTCACGAGAGAACGAAACGTTATAGCTGTCGTATTTGGGATGTTTTCGGGTTGAAACATCATTACGGCTGAGTAGCAATAGTTATGCGAACAAGATGTCGTGCTTCAGTGTCATTAGCTGTAGTGTAAATGTATCCTAGTTTTGTGAGGATTCGTGCATGTGTTGCAACTTATCACTTAAAATTCTTGCAGGTCCTACTTGGTTTATATTATTTTAGGAAATTCTAAGGCAAGGTGGTGCCGGGATAACTTTTGGGACATAAAAAATTTGTCATGATTCGTTTAGAAATATAGTGGGGATTAGTCATGGTACTTTGGGTGTACATATTATATATGTCAGGCATTATTTATAAAAATTTAGGGATATGTTTGGGTACTTTTGGGTGACATAAAATGTGTCGTGCATTCTTTATAAAATCTTTGGGATTTTTACATGGTACTGTGATGATACAGTGGATTACATTCATATTTAAACTAATCTATGAACTCACCAACTTTATGTTGACCTTTTTAAGCATGTTTTCTCAGGTAAATTATATGCTCGGATTTCTTGAAGTGCATTGGAGTCTATACATTCAAGCTTTTCATTGTGATGCAATTATGGGACATTTTGTTATATCAAATTCAGATTTTGATTAAATCAACGAGATTACTTTTCAAACGACACTTAGAGGTCGTTCTCTTGTATCTAGCGCTGTGTATTATGAAGTAGCACCCCATGTGGTATTCCGCTGCATTGTTGTATTTTTGGGGGTGTTACAGTGAAAATGGTGATGTGTGTGAAAAAAAGAGATGAGCTGTTTATACCACAAAAAATTTTATAAGTTTAAAAATAAAATTGATTTGAGTTTCGCATTAAATGCGAGTGGTAAAACTGTCACAAAACATGGGTCCCCATAACCTTTTGTGTACTGTAATTCAGCATTTTTCAAGAAGGTTGGTAGAAAACGTTTGAGTATATCTGAATTAAATATTAAGAATGTTTGTCTTTGAACTAGGTAGTTACATTTAAGTTACCTTAAAAACATTTAATATTCAGTCAAAGGATCACTTAAAGTCTTTTTCTTATCAGGGGACCTCTTTTGGAATATTGAGCATACCTAACTCAACTACCAATCTTGTAAAGCTAGGCTCAGCTAGTAGTTTAGTAAAAATATCAGCTAGTTGCAAATCAGTGGGTACAAATGAAGCTCAATATCCCCTTTTAAAATGTAGTCCCTGATGAAGTGATACCTGATGTCAATATGTTTTGTCCTACAGTGCAGTAATGGATTGTTTGAAATGGCAATGACACTTGTATTATCACAAAATATGGGCACCTTGTCATAGATTACATCATAGTCACCCAGTTGACTCTTGATTTAGAGGACTTGAGCACAGCAACCAGCTGCAACTTCATACTCAGCTTTAGCTGATGACATTGCTAGAGAGCTTTGCTTCTTTACACCCCAACATACTAACTTTCCACTAAGTATTTGACAGCCTCCTGAGGTACTCTTTCTATCCAGGTTACATCCAGCATAGTCTGAGTCAGAGTATTCTTTCATATCAAAGCCTGATCCTTTTGGATACCAGAGGCCTAGATTTCATTTAAGATACCTCAAGATTCTTTTTACAGCAACAAGGTAGGATTCCTTATAGTTAGCTTGGTACCTAGCATAGAGACATGTAGAGAATTAGATATCAGGTCTGCTAGCTGTATGATACATTAGTGACCCTATCATGCCTCTGAACAATGTCTCATTAACAGAGACCCCTAACTTATCAGGGCCTAAATTGTTTGGGGGAAGCATAGGGCATTTCACTAAGGAACTTTTCTTGAGTAAATCTTTAACATATTTTTCTTGAAAAATAGAGATTCTTTTGAAATCTTGTTTAATTTGAAAGCCTAAAAAATAAGTTAATTCACCCATCATGCTCATTTCATATTTCTTAATCATCAGCTTGCCAAATTGTTTACTAATCTTAACACATGTTGACCCAAAAATGATATCATCCACATATATCTGTACAATTATAACATCACTATTAGTTTTATAGGTAAAAAGAGAGTTGTCAATGGTACCTCTAACAAACTTGTGCTGAATAAGAAATTTTGAAAGAGTTTCATACCATGCTCTAGGGGCTTGCTTTAGCCCATAGAGAGCTTTATCTAACTTACAAAGATGATTAGGAAATTCACTGCTTTCAAACCCAGGAGGTTGTTAGACATACACCTCCTCTAAAATTTTCTCATTCAAAAATACACTTTTCACATCCATCTGATATACCATAAAACCCATGTAGGCTGCATATGCAAGAAAGATCCTGATAGCTTCTAGTCTTGCAACAGGTGCAAAGGTTTCTTTATAATCAATCCCTTCCTGCTGATTATAACCCCGAGCAACCAGCCTTGCTTTGTTCTTTATAACAACCCCATTTTCATCCATCTTGTTTTTCCAGATCCATTTGGTCCCAATAATGGTTTTACCGTGATGTTTAGGAACCAAGGTCCAGACCTTGTTTCTTTCTAATTGATTCAGCTCTTCTTGCATTTCAATAATCCACCATTCTTCCTCCAAAGCTTCAATTAGCTTCTTGGGTTCCATTTTAGAGACAAAGTTAACATATAGACATTCATGAGTTGAAGCAGCTTCTGAGTCTCTGGCCCTACTTCTGGTTGTGATACCAACAAGAGGTTCCCTAATGATGTTAACTAGTTCAATGTGCTTTTCTCTTGACCATTTGTCTTGAGGAACATAAGGTTGATAGATGCCTTCAGCTGAGGGTGAAAGAATTGGTAAAGGTTGAACATCACTGATTGGTTCATTGATGACATTGTCTTGAATTTTAGCCGGTTCAAGATTATCAGCTAATTCAGGTTGATCAGGTTCACTGATGGCTGGGTGATCATCAGCAATAGTGAACTCAGGTGGGTCTTAATGAGAGACAGAGTCCAGAAGAATGGTTGAATCAGCGAGAGTGATGTTTTCATATGCATGTATGTAGGGAAAGTACTTAATATTGGCAGAGTATTGAGTAACTTTACTCCTGGGTTTAAGGAATTCATCATCAAGGAAGGATCTATTTTCATTGAAGTTGATTGCATCACCTTCTGTGTTGGATTGAGAGATTGCCTCATCATATTCACTGAATGTAACATGAACCGTTTCTTCCATTTCTTGTCCTTCACTAGATTCTAGACACGTCATTAGAGAGTAACCAAGGAAGAATCCATCATTAGCTTTTTCATCAAACTTTCCTAAGAGGTCCTTGTGATTGTAAATATGAACAGGACACCCAAACACATGGAAGTAGATGATTTTAGGAGATCTTCCTCTAAACACATCATAGCATGTCTTCCCATGCCTTTTCACTATGATGGATCTGTTTTGAGTGTAGCAAGCAGTGTTGACAGCCTCTCCCCTGAATTGTTTAAGGAGTTTTGCACTATTTAACATAGTTTTGGATGCTTCGATCAGTGTTTTGTTTCTTCTTTTAGGTACACCATTTTGTTTAGGGGTAAAGGGAGATGAGAAATTCTAAGATATACCCTTTTCATTATAGAATTCTTCCAACTTATGATTTTTGAACTCTGTTCCATTATCTCTTCTTAGCTCCTTTACCCTTACTTCATTAAGGTTTCCATCTTTCTAATAAAAGACAAGATACAGTCAGTTGCATCACTTTTTTTCTTAAGGCAAAAGACCCAGGTGTACCTTGAGTACTCATCTACAATGACAAGGGTATATTTGTTGTGGCTAATGGTTTAGGGTTTGACATGTCCAAACAAATCTATGTGAAGGAGATGTAAGGACTTGTTGATGTAAAATGATCTCTTTGTTTTGAATGATGCTCTGTGATGCTTCCCTTTTTTACATGCTGAACAGTTTTTGTCTTTGGAAAAAGTCAGAGAAGGAAGTCCACAGACAAGGTTGTGTTTTACAAGGTTGTTTATGTTTTTGAAGTTGAGGTGAGATAGTCTCTTATGCCAGAGCCAATTAACACTTGGTGAGGCCTTGGCAATGAAACATGCATTGCTTTCTTTATTGAAGGATGACATATCAATGACATAAACACCCCTTCTTCTAGGATCAATGAAAACAACTTCATCATTTTGGTTGAAAATGGTTCCTTGAGTCTTTGTAAATAGAACTTGAAAGTTAGCATCACACAGCTAACTGATGTTGATTAGGTTATGTTTTAGACCATTCACATAAGCAACCCTGGTAAAAGTGATTCCATTACAATTAAATGAGTCATAACTTTCTGTGTCTCCTGAAGAGTCGTCTCTGTAAAAAACTAGTTGAATAGTTTTCTTGATTAATTGTTACCTTTTAAAAAATTGTTTGAAACTATACGTGAAATGATTGTGATATTGGTATTGGTATATGACGTAAGAACTATGAAAGCAAATAAATGGAGAGTTAGAAAGAGATAACCAAGACACAAGTATTTATAGTGGTTCGGCTACAAGGACACCTTCCTTGCCCTACTCCACTCCCTGAGTCACCTACTCGAGAGTTAAACACTAGTCACCGTACTCCTTTTAATTGGCGAAGAAGCCTCACAACGTTGCTTATACCTCTTTTTCGGTACAAAGCTAAATATCAGATTCTTCACACGGTAGAATCACACCAACACTGCTACACTTGATTTACAATGATAAATGTAACTAACAACTACAATATGATGTTCAAGACTCAGTAATGTGATCTTGATGATGTTATGGAAATACGAAATAGGATGCTTGAAACTTGATCGTCTCGAATGGGTGTTTGGCAATTTTCTTCTTTGAAGTAAATTACCTACAAAATGCTAAAGGAAACTATGCAAAAGTAGAGAGAAAGATCAGATGATTAGAGAGTATTTTCAAGTGAGAAGATGTGTGAAAACATGAGAAATGGCTTGGTATTTATAGCCAAGAAAAGTACTGTAGCCCGGTTCTGCCGGTTCTGTTGATGAATGGAACCGGCAGCCAAAATCAATGGAACCGGCCTACAGTAACCAAATCCGAATTTTGATTTGCAAAATCTTGAGAGATCATGTGAAATCTTGTAAGATTATCCTTGGATTTGCTGCATTTGATTAGGTCATGAATGATGTAAATAATAGAGAAGTTAGAAAGCATTTTGTGTATAGTTTAGGTTTACATAAAATAATGCATACACATTTTTTATGACACTTTGTGATTTTCTAAAAGCTTATGTTTTTAGAGATGGTTTTAACATGATGTTTCTTTATGTTTTGTCATCAATAAAACTAGGAAGGTCGTGAGATAGAAATAAGCATATTTTATGGGTTTATTTGTATTAACAATCTCCCCCTTTTTGTTGATGACAAAACGTAATGATTTAAAATACAAAGACTGATTTTGTCCATTGCCATTTCAATACCAATCCATTATGCACAGTAGTGGACAAACTTATTGACAGAGGTATCCACTTCATAGGGATTACATTTTTAAAGGGGTTATTGAGCTTCATTGTACCACTGATTTGCAAACTAGCTGTATTTTTTACTTAAATCTAGTGACTAGGTTTACAAGATTGGTTAGTTGGTATTAGGTATGCTCATATTCAAAGGGGTCTGATAAGAAAAAAGACTTTTAAGTGCTCCTGTTGAAGAATAATAACTACATATTAAATGTTTTAAGGTACTTAAATGTAACTACCTAGTTCAAAGCCAAAAACATTTCTTAATATATTGATTATACTCAACATTTTTTACCAATTCATGAAAATGATGGAATTTAAAGTACACAAAAGGTTATGGGGACCCATGTTTTGTGACAGTTTTACCACTCGCATTTAATGCGGAACTCAAATCAATTTTATTTTTAAATTTTAAAAATGTTTTGTTGGTATAAAAGCTCACTCTTCTTTTTTTCACAACATCTCCATTTTCACTGTAACACCACCAAATAATACACCAGCAGGGAATACACATGGGGTGTTTCTAATACCACAGCGCTAGATACAAGAGAACGACCTCTAAGTGTCGTTTGGAAAGTAACCTTGTTGATTTAATCAAAATCTGAATTTGATATAACATAATGTCCCATATTGTTCACAATGAAAAAAGTTGAATGTCAGACTCCATGCACTTAAGAAATACGAGCTAATAATTTAACTGAGGGAAAACTATCTTAAAAAGGTAACATAAAGTTGGTGAGTTCATAGGATTTGTTTAAATATAGAATTGTAATCACTGTATCATCACAGTTACATGTAAAATCTATGATTTTTTATTAAAAGAATGACGAAATTTATGTCCAAAAGTACAATTCGATTCCAATCTTATCCCAAAGATTTTTATAAAGAATGCATGACAAATTTTATGTCACCAAAAGTACCAATCTTATCCCAAAGATTTTTATAAAGAATGCATGACAAATTTTTATGTCACCAAAAGTGTATCCCTGGCACCCCGTGCCTATTGATTTCCTGAAAATAATATATATAAGGTAGGACCGCAAGAATTTTTAGTGATAATGCAACACATGCAGATCTCACAAAACTAGATTACATTTACACTAAGCTCATGACACTGAAGCTCGACGATCTTTCTTGCAATTAAACTATCAAAGCATGTTGTGTCCATTTATAAAACGATGCATATTTTCATCCCAAAAATATATATAACCGTTATCCAAAACGAGTAAAAGTGAGGCTATGGAACTCATAATATCCTTTAAAAACAATCACATTGTTATAAGATAACACAGTAAGTAAAGAGTTTGTAGACAAGCATGTATTCCCCCTCGCGGGTTTATAAACATTCAAAAGATTGAAAAGCGAGGTTATGAACTCACATTGATGATGAAGAACGATTGGCAGATAGGCATCTAATATGCACAATACGAACGGAAGACGAAGCGGCTCGATCGAGAAGTTGCAACTAATCTTAACGGCTAAGTCCCACTAACCTAGGATAATGAATCTGGGTTTCCCGATGAATGATTACATCAACGTGACACGTTGATAAAAGATTTAGATTTAACGTTGTAATGGTTTGGTGGTTGGTTAAATAAATAAATTGAAAATATACGCAAAGTGTGTAATATATATTCTTTATATATTACTTATGAAAAATAACCCTTATCTAATTCCTACCGTGAATTATATAACAAGGACAATCAATCCAAAGATTAATGAAAAGTATATAATACCTTGCAGGTATTATATAATAAGTGTGAATAATTAATTAAACCAATTAGTTTGACAACCAATTTAATTAATAAAAAGACTTTGAATAATGGTAGACACATGTCTTAACGTTATGAATTAAACAACCGATGCTTGTAACAGTTTATAATCATTATAAAATATAAATAATATTTTATAAAATATATTTCGTTTCTTCGACGGGTCGCGTCTAAAACAGTTCGTCTCATTGTAAAAGTATAGTTTTCGTTCGTTGTCAGGTTATTATACAGTTATATTTTAGTATATCTTTAAAATATAACTTAGTTCCTTTATCGGTTTATAGAATAATAGCAGTTTCAGTGAATCGTAAATATAGTAAATTATATAAATTCCATCATGAATTCTCCGTTTATATAACGCTTTCCATTTTCGCAAAACTCGACGTTTTCCATATTCAATATATGTTGTAATTATTAACGTGTTAATATTTCAAACACTCGCGTTTTTAGATATAATATATTTATATATTTTATTATATCTAAACTAAACAAAATAATAAACATTATATTTATTTAACCAATTTAAACCACCAATATATATATCCGGTTTCATGTTTATTAAACCTTACGTTATATATATTTATTTGTTGATTTGCTAAATAAACTAAACGAACCCTCGTTGTTTCGCTAAACCAAACGCGTCCTTTGTGTCTCTCTCTCTTAAACCAAACACACCCTTATGGTTGTTTTACCCAGCCAAACGCCCTTGTGACTGTTTTATTAAAACCAAACGCACCCTTTTTGGGCTGTCATAAACCAAACAGCCCCCTTTTGTGGTTTCTGCCATCCCAAACGCACCCTAACTGTGGTGAAACCACAGCCAACAAACACCCCTTTATGGCGGTGGCTGCCACCCACCGCAGCCCATGGTGGTGGCTGCCACCCCAAACGAACACCCCCTTGGCTGTTAACCCCAAAACCAAACACACCCTCGGCTATTTTAATACAAACCAAACGCAACCAAACGCACCCTACGCATTTTAACAACCAAACGCACCCGTTGCGTTTTATAACCCAACCCGAACGCCCCTTTTCGGGTGAGCTGCCACCGAAACGAACACCCTTGCGGTGTTAACATATAAACCAAACGCACCCGCTGTGGTTCTAATCAAACCAAACGCAGCCTCTTGCTGCTGACCCGGACCCCAAACGCGCCCTTTGTTAATAACCAAACCCACCCGCACCCTTTTCTTTATAACCCAAACCAACGCACCCTAATTATTATAACAAAACCAAACGCACCCCGTGTGGTGGCTGCCCCAACCGAACCCACCCCTAGTTGGTGTGACGAACAAACCGACGCACCCCTCGTGCTCACAATAAACCAAACGCGCCCTTGTTGTATTTTTAAACCAAATGGGCCCGCTGAGATATAAACCAAACGCACCCTTGGTGCGGTGTACAGTGAACCCAACGCACCCTTGGTGGTGCGACGGTAGGGAGGCAGCCAGAGGAGAGGCAAGGGCGGCGAGTGAGATAGTGGGTTGGATAGATCGGACGATGAGGAGCCTTTTTGCATTCGGCCGGAAAAGTCCACCAGAAAAGTTTTCCGGCGGTGGGGATGGTGGCTGGCCGGATAAAATGGGAGAGAAGGGAGGGTTTATATGTGTGTGTGTGTAGTTAGAGATGAAATGAAATAAAAGTTATATATTTTTATATATATATTAAACTTTTAAATAAAAGTGTCAAGTGTTAATTTCTTGAGGGACTAAATGTGTAACT
>BQNB010032016.1:2946-53507 GCA_026074375.1 Tanacetum coccineum
GTAAGATGCACTAGACCTGATGTTGCGTTCGCGCAAATTATAACAAGCCAATTTCAACAGAATCCTGGTGAACTTCACTGGACTGCTGTGAAAAATATTCTTAAGTATTTAAGAAATACTAAAGATATGTTCTTGGTTTATGGTGGAAATGTGGAAGTTAAACTTCGAGTTGATTGCTATTGCGATGCTGGATTTGAGACCGATAGAGATGATACTAAATCTCAGACAGGATATGTCTTCATTTTGAATGGAGGCGCAATGGACTGCAAGAGGTCCAAGCAAAGTACTACTGCAATGTCTGTTATAGAAGCTGAATACATAGCTACTTTAGAAGCTGCGATGGAAGCTGTTTGGATTAGGAAGTTTATTTCAAGGCTTGGTATAGTACCAAAAATAAACGAACCTATTAGAATGTTTTGCGATAATTCAGCCGCACTTCATTTTGCTAACGAACCGGGAGTTCAGAGAGGCGCCATACACTACCATAGGAGATATCATTATGTTCGCGAGAGTATTGCACTGGGCGAAATAAGATTCCTTAAAGTTCACACAGATGACAATCTGGCTGATCTTTTTACGAATGTTTTATCTAAAGGAAAGCTTACTCAACATGATAGGAGCATGGGACTTCGTTTAGCTTGTAGTTTCATGTAGATCTGTGTTTAGTATTTGGAAATAGGGATGTTTTTAACAATTTATTTATGATATGATACTTGTATTTTTGTTAGTTTTAACTTAAATTATGTCCTAATATTTGGCATGTTTAAATCCAAGAATAATAATAGTTATTATATCAAATAAATCGTTTGTCATATAATATGGATAAAATTTTTTTTTTGTTTTTTTAAATTTTATTTTACAGAAACAATTCTGAGTGATTGATGATATTTTAAATATTAAGGATATGCCCACCAAACTCACAGATATTCATAAGATGAGTATTGGATTTTCCCCACAACAAGAATATTACTTTATGGATCGTCGTCATTAAGAAAATCTTGTAAGTGATTTTATTTACAAATTCTTAGATTTGAGATGCAAGTAGGTCTTGCATATGTGGATAATCCTTCTTGATCTAGTCTAAGTTATCCTGAAAAATGAATAACTAATAAGGGCTATTTCAGAAGTGATTTTGAAACATGATAACTTGACACTTGTAGTAAATATAGAATTTGTTCCTTCAATAGTTGAAGAATGATGCAACTGGGCCCATCGTAGAATTAATCAGATGTGTGTATGGCCGTACCTAAAAACTCATGTAGATATGTCTCATTGATTTTCGGTAATCTTGATTAGTTACATATACGAGAAACAAAATCATTAAATAATGGAATGACATTGATCCATATCCATTTTTAACACGATATCGGAAACAAAGGGATTGTAAATTCATAAATCATTTGTCCGTGTCTTTATGAAACCACACTCAGATATTTCTGGGAGTATTAGCGTGTTGCTAGACGCTTACCAATGTTATTATATAATTTATACATGTCCAAGTGGGGGCTGTTGAAATATGAACAAATATAAATTATATATGTTCGGAATTTATTCGAGCCTAAAGGGACGCACACGTTAATATGTAGAATAATGTTTTAATATATTAATGTAATATATTAATTAGTATTTAACAAACGATCATTAAAAGTTTAAAAAGAATAAATATTAGTTATTAATAGTTAAAGGACTAATATGCAAAATCGAGAAAAAGAAAAGTTTGGTTTTTCCCACTCTTTCCATATAGTCGGTCGAACCACCTCCTTATGAGGAGATGGGGGACTTTGCTTGCAAGCCAATTTGAGAGTAGTATATAAGGAGGTCTTAGGGTCTTTGAGAGCTCATAACTTCAATCCCTAAAATCCCTAATCTCTCTTGCTCTTTCTCCTAGTCGACTGAACCAAAACCTTTTAAGGTTTTCGGTTTTCTTTTTCCCTCCTGTTCGATCGGAAGCAAACCCACAAAGGGTTTTCATTTGGTTGTGGTTCGACCCTCAAGAACACGAAGGGTTACTTGGTTTAGTTGATAGTCAATCTACGGTGATCGTTTGGTTAAACATTACTAGTACTAGCATACATGTTGTTTGCTAAGAACGTATTGTGTGTGTAAACTTAGAGGGATTATTCTTTTGATCCTTGGTGGTTTTGCGTGGTGTTATACACACGCGTATATTGAAGACGGTGTAACGTTTATTGCTAAAAGCAGTGTAACGTTTCTTGCTAAAAGGTACACATCTTCAATCATTTGTTAATTATAAGTTCTATATGTGTTTGATCTTTCCGCTGCGTACTCGTGATATGTTTAATTGGTTAAATAGATGTAAAATCCCAACAGTTCAAACTCAATAAAAACAAACTTTGGTGGATGGAATTGGTGAATGGGAGGAAATGTCTCCACACAACGGAAGATGACTAACATGTCTTCGATGAGCATGTCATGGACATATGTTTGTTCAACTATTAGATGAATGCTCAAATTCCTTGTTTGGGTTTCTGACAATTTGTGAGCGGTGTTGGAAGGTGAACGGGGAGTTTGGGCGGTAACCTTGGTCTCGGTGTTAGGGATTGTTGTAACACGATTTTTGGTAGTCATGTTTATGGTGGGGTGGTCTTCCTTGATGGTTTCGATATTTGCATTCTGTGAGGCAGTGGTGATGAGAACTTGAGCCATGGTGTTGTCATGGTTATTGATATCGATAATGGAAGAGGTTGTTTTGATTTTGACCTCCGTTGTTGTCTCGGTGATGTCAGTTTTGGTGTTAGCGGTGTGATCATTGGACTCGTTTGTAGTGAAGGTGGTTTGAGAAGTGATTGAAACAAGGTTGGCGGTAGAGGCGGCGAGACGTTTCTTAACGAGTTCGAGCTTGTCTATGGTATCAGCTAATTTAGCACAAGATTCTTCGATGGTTGGTGGTGTAGATGTTTGAGGCATTTGAGAAAGCAATGAAAGCACCATTGTTATGATACCGATTCGATATGGTAAGTCTCCTAAGAACTAGATGAAGAAGCGGAAGGATAAGGCCCTTTGAGCGGGCAAAACTCTAAGAACAATAGAGAGAAAACTAGACTCTAAAATACTTTTCTTTTCATTCATAACATTCATAAAACAAGTCACACTTATATAGGCAAATACATATGCATACTATCCTATTCTTTTTTTTGTTGCAAAAAACAGATCATATATTGATAGGAGATTAAGTAAACATAAGACTAATGCATGGAGTGGTGGACAACTTGCTATTCCTAAAAAGATGCATGAAAAACTACTATCTGAACGTGTGCATGAGAAGTGAAGGTTTTATCCCTTGACTTGGTCTTCCTCACCTCAATCAATAATTAACTTCCATGTCACTTGAATGGGTTGGGTCACTAGGATACTCGTATCATAAGGCCATCTCCAAAAATTACTGCTATATATTGTTTAAAAAAACTGAATTTATATGGATTAACTGATTCTTTTTTTCCAGAAAGCATGAAAGAAAATGCTAATATGACTTTTGAATGTTCATTATATCATATTTGATTTGAATAGATTTAGCTGTGATGCTTATCGGTTCAGCACCACCTCTAAAACATCCCATTTAGTAGCAAACAAACAGTCCCTAACTGCAAGTCCGACCCACTTTATTAGTTGCATTGTTTTACTTTTCATCAATTTGTAAAACATAAAGGGTAAGAATGTAGATTTGCTTGTTTTCGTCTGCTAGGCAACACATCAGATACACCCATGTTCAACATCTAAATACGCATCTTACTATGTTTGATATAACATAACAGGTAAATCTTATATTGGTCGGGTCTACTGGGCAACCCGCCAGATGCATTGTTATATAAGGATCTAAGTTTAAGGTGCTTACCAAGTAATGTATTTTGAAAGAAAAATATTTAAGCACTTTGAAAGTGTTTAGGTAAGCTTATTTGAACGTGTCATAGCTTTTGTTAGGACAAGTAAGCTAATAAGCATAATCTATTGGATTGTGAAGATCTTTTAGGCATAAGCTTACCCAAACACCCCTTAATGTAAATAGGAGTCTTTGAATTGTTTTACTATCGCGGTGTCCTTATGTGATTGGATATTTTTATGTTTGACTTCTATATCGACGTGCTGCTTTAACAACGCTTAACCGTCGGTTGCAGGTGTATCAACTTCTTACATTGACTTGGGTGATTGTACCGAAAAGATGTGTTGGCGCCTTTACTGATGATGGGAAAGAAAGGAGTCATATGAAGGAAGTTAACATAAGAACCGTGTATAAATGTCTGTGTACATTTGGAACGTGGGAATAGTGGTAAACCATCAATGGTCTGTTTTGATGTAAGAACCATTGATGTCGTAGACTATTGTCGGAAAAGACATAATGTATTATCGGACCCGTTTCTCTTTTAGCTAAGTTTTCAGATTTGGCCAATTTGAAATAAAACACAAGCCAAATTCATCTATTCATCCATTTGTAGGTAAAAATTAAGTCAACTAAAAATTCATATTTCCGATGCATATAATACTTTCGTTGAAAAACACCCAGCCGCAAACACACGCCACGAAGCACGGGTAGGAAAAGCTCGTTAGTCACAAACAGGAAAATCCAACACAAAGGTTCAAAGGACCACATGCTAATGTTCCCAACCACATAAACTATACACAAAGTGAAACATAACCTTTGTCTCAGATATTATAAGCATCAAAACCAACCAAATCATTAAAAGGTATGGCTAGACCAGAACAAGGATTAACCTAGAACCCTACCAACCTGCCCTGGTCCCATGTATACTAAAGTTCTATCCACTATAGGCTATCTCATACACTCATCATGTGTTGCAATATTCTGGTTGTATTCTTTTGTAATGGGTGCTACTATTGGTACTCTTTGGCCTGTCAAAAAGTATCAAAAAATGCAAAAATTCCTTTTGTACCCTCACTTTATAGTGCAAGGCAGTTTTTTATCACTTCTGTAATTTTTGACAGTTTATACTTTTGACCTGTTAAACTTTATATTTTTCGTTCCGTATTTTCCGTGTCACAGTTTTATAACATATACAAAATTATAAAAATAAAAAACGCCAAAAAAACAAAGAAGTACAAATGGTGTTTTAAAGGGTACATATAACATAAGCCTTTTGTAATTGATACACTTTGCGCACATCTATATTTGATTATGTCATGTTATAAATAGTTGTACCAAGATTATACTGTAACCTATTAGTATTATATTTCTGATTTCATTTCAATATATCGAAAGCCATGTAATTTCAGTAAGGTCTTTTTATGATCCATATAAACATATTTCTTTTTTTGACAGAAACAAATATGGAACCAATGACATTCGGATCAAGTTATCATAAACAATATACCACAAAAGTAACAATACCAAAAGACTTGCGGAAATTATCACCACCATTGGGTCAAAGGTCAAAACAAGAGATAAAGGAACCAAAAAGATCAAACACCATCATGAGAAACATCATCCTTGATGCTGCCGCTATTGTTGTTTATGATTTGATATGCTTAATGGAAATAGGCCTTGCATATATAAATTTACCAAAAATCAACAAACCTATAATATCCCATTTACCCTACCACCCCCCCTCACTCATCCCCTCTTAAACCCAAGCCTCCCCCCTCCCCCCACCCCCACACCCACACCTCCAACCCCCACCCCATACATACCCTCGCGCATCCCAACCCACCCCCCCCTCTCATCACCCCCCCCCCGGCACCCTCCCCCCCCCACCCCCCACACCATTGGGTCAAAGGTCAAAACAAGAGATAAAGGAACCAAAAAGATCAAACACCATCATGAGAAACATCATCCTTGATGCTGCCGCTATTGTTGTTTATGATTTGATCATGCTTTTTGGAAGAGCCCTTGCAAAGATTAACTGGGTACTTAATAGCATTAATTTCCAGCTTTCTAAGTGCAGCTTTACCAAGATCAACACCACATATATCCGATAACCTTACGAGATACAGCAATACATCTGATAGTTCCTCACCAAGGTGTTGTTTTTCTTTATCTTCCCAATCAGGAAGTCCTCTTGGTACCTCACCTTTCCACTGAAATATCTCAGACAACTCACCTACTTCTCCTACCTGAAATTATTAAACCATTAAGCTCCTCTATTATGCAGAAATCTTGACAACAAACCTTTTTCTCTGTTACACAACAATTTTTAATGGCCTTATATGCTATATTGGTATGCAACACAAGTTGCCAAATTCTCACCCACTTCAAGGCATTAAAGTGAGAAAATAAACTGCTCAGTCTTTGCCATAACTTTGAAACTTTGGATAACAGACTATTCACATACTGGTTACAACAGTTTATTGATGAAAATAAATGTAACTTTATTTGACTACATTGGTATTCTCAACAGAGAAACATTAACCAACTTTATGTGGTCCTACACCCAACCAAACAGGACTGACTCTACCATTCAGAGCCCCTTTCTCAGTAGCACACAAATGCCTGTTTTTATTGGGTGCTACTATTGGTATCCCTGGCCCACTAAATAGTGCCAGAAAGTACGAAAAGTCGAAAAAAAAAATTCCTTTTTTTGACCTCATTTTTTACAGTGCAACGCAAGTCCGCAAAATCTTTAGTAAGTCCATTTAAGAATGAGTGTTATCTTGTTAATTCAAAAGAGTCTCTCTTGTGTGGCGCCGTAAGAATATAATTGCTTGATAGAAATTCCACAAGGTGTGTCTATGATTATCCTATCAATATGGTGAAGAATGTATGTGCGCGAGACCTACTGGTTTACCCTGCCTTTCTTAGATTAATGCATCAGTCTGTGTGAGAAAGTTTTGTGTTTGCATGTTGTTCCGTTTGTGTCACATGTACGCGCGTACTCTCACCGACGTGTAGAGCTTCGATTTTTCACACTTGGTTATTTTAAGCTCTTTTAAATCATGTCATTATGGTTAAGTGTTAAATTCCTTTTGTACCTCATTTTTTACAGTGCAACGCAGTTTTTTATCAGTTTCTGTTCCGTAAATTTTGACAGTTTCATACTTTTGACCTGTTAAACTTTATATTTTTCGTTCCGTTTTTTCCGTGTCACAGTTTTATAACATATACAAAATTATAAAAATACAAAAAAAATAAAATACAAAAAAAAAACGAAAAAAAACCGGGAGGTACAAATGGTGTTTCAGGGGGGTACATATAACATAAGCCGTTTTTATTACCCCCAAAGGCGTACCCGTATTGGTAACCCCGGCCTACTGCATAGTGTCAAAAGGTACAAAAGATTATTTTTGTATCTCCATTTTTACAGTGCAACGCAGTTTTTTATCGGTTTCTGTTCCGTAATTTTTGACAGTTTCATACTTTTGACCTGTTAAACTTTATATTTTTCATTCCGTTTTTTCCGTGTCACAGTTTTATAACATATACAAAATTATAAAAATACAAAAAAAATAAAATACAAAAAAAACCACAAAAAACCCAGAGATACAAACGGTGTTTCAAAGGGGTACATATATCATAAGCCCAAAGATATACCACAGATGGTAATTTCTTTCAAGATGGTTCTGTACAATGGCGGAACCAGGAAGTTAGAGGACGGGGGGCAAAAAAAAAAATTCTTGACAAAAGTCGTTTTGCACACAAAGATGAAGACGGAGATATAAGGTTTTTACACTGTTTTGTTTTAACATGGGGGTCAATTTGATTTTGTGGTGGGGTGCACTTTAAAAAAAATGTCAATTTTACACTAAAAATCGATGTTTTTTGGCGAATTATGGAGGGCACCGCCCCCCCTACTTTGTAAGTGGTTCCGCCCCTGGTTCTGTACATACAATGTTGGACACATAAAATAATACTGGGCTCTTTGTAGTTTTAATCCATACGAGCTAGATTTTATTATTGTTAACTTTTTCTTTTTGTCAAAATCATATATATTGATGAACTAAACTTCAACAGAAGTTAAAAATTAGAGACAATTACACTTGAGTGATTCCATAATAAGATCTTAATGAATAACTCGATAACCATGACAACTGAAAACTAATAACTTTCCTGCCTAAACAACGAGTGTGAATCATGAAGCTTAAGGATCAAAAGATAATATTGAAACTTGGAATCACTACTTGGATGGTGGCTCACCATACAGGTAAACCTTTTCCTGTGGACATTAAAGATAACATCATACATATGTATAGCAGCACTACCTACCATTTAGGTTGAAGGATATAGGCATAGTGTTTGAGTTATAAACTCTAATCTTATCACAAGTAATTAGTAAAGCATGAACCCCTTTCTAAAAGCTTAGACTTGATTCTAGAACTTGCGGTGAGTTTAGTCTTTCATTCTTTTGTTAGCAGCGCGCCTCATTAAGCACCTTTTGAGCATAACATGTCTTTTAAGGTCGGAGAGTATGGATGGCTAGTCCAAGCAAAAAGTGGGGTCGTGTAACAAATCTATCAAAAGGGTCTCCACACCCTGGACCCTTAATGTTAACAGGTTTTGATTCTGGAATATAATCTCGATCTTAGCATAAGTAACTAGCCTTCATGTATAATGCCCCTCTTTCTTGGCTTAAACTTGACTCCGGTATTTCAATGAGCAACACAAGAATAGCATACACACAAACCAAAATCATAAATATGTTTGGCTCATTTGACTATCCGATTTACTCGGCTACTCAACTAGGTTGGGATTAAAAACCAAGGGGTTTTGACACTTCGTCAAGATTATATTAAGACTTTACACCATTCCTCGATAACAATTTACTTTCATCTAAAAGTATCATTTTAAGAAATGAAGATTATTAAGTTAATCACCTAACTTTTTTAAAAGATAGGTTGAGAGGTTCATGCAACAGCATTTTGTGATCCCAAACCTTCCACATCCTAGAAATTACATGTGACCCCATGACTAACAACGTGCCATGGTCACTAGTGGCCCATCGACTAACAATAAATTAACCGCCGATTAAAACCTTTTGAAGACTAGTGGTCCATCGAATAACATTAAAGCTTCACCTTTAACCTCAAAATTCATTCGAATATCGAAGCGTAAAAGTATACTAACCGCATTTTTTCATAACAAATTGCACATATATCAGTCACAAGTCATAACCTAGCAAGCAAACTGTTTATAAATCTAAAACAACAAATTCTAGGTCTAACACTAAACCTAAACATCTTTTTCACTTTTGAATAACATTGTGCTGGCACAGAACCATCCTAATTTAATTATAAAAACAACAAGAATCAAAATGCGTAAATTGAAAGCAACAAATAAATAACCAAAAGCCACTCACTAAAAAAATACAGAAAAAAAACTTAAAAAATTAACTGTACATTCATAATCAATCTAATCAATCAAATATATATATATAGATAAAAACAACAAAAAATAGTGTACATTTGAAAGACATTTTATGTGGAGACATAAATACTATGGTATCCTCAATGAAAATAACAGCCTAAAGAAAACTAATAAAAAAAACATACCAAAGCAAGTAGAAGATTCCTAGGACTATGAAACTGATCCCAGTCTCGTTCCTTTGCGAAATCAGCCATTTTTTTCTTTAACTCAGATAAAGTCACTTCGTTTTCTGCTGACGTCATGTTTCCGGCAATCAGCGCCGCTGTGGAAGGTGAGTAGGATTTTATTTTAAGGAAAGAAGGAAGGGGGTCGGGCTTTTTATAAAGGCTTTTTATTTTTTATTTGAAAGTGACTGGGATTCTGCTACCGGGTGTAGCCGGTTTGGCTGGAAACGTTGTGACATGTGTCGGTTTTTGTTAAACCTATGTGTTCATTTGGGGACCCATTAAACCTATGTGATTTAGGTTTATATTTCATAACCTTTATTTTTTCGGTTTATTTTGAGACTTGTAGCTTATATAAGTTTATTATGATATAATAAACTATAAACTCATAAGTCTCAAAATAAGTCAGAAATTTGGAGCTTATAAAATATAAGCCGAAATCAAATTTGATTTGGGCTTATATTTCATAAGCCTTAATTTTCTGGCTTATTTTGAGACTTGGGGACTTATATAAGTTTATTACGATAAGTATATCATAATAAACTTATATAAGTCCATAAATCTCAAAATAAGCCAGAAAATTGGGGCTTATGAAATATAAGCCCAAATGGGCTTATGTTTCGTAAGCCGAAACAAACACCCCTTAAGTCGAACATCACCGGCTAAAAGTTGGTAAGGCGAGGCGTAATGGTTTGGTCAAACGACCGGTTGACCTCCTTGGATCACACATCTTGACCGTTACAACCTTTAGAGCATACCTTAAGCTATGACTCAAACCATTTTTCAAAAACACCATGTTGATAGAAATAATGCCTAAAAACATTATTAATATTTTTCACATCTTTACGTTTTGATAATCACAAAATATAAAAACGTTCAATGTAAAATTAAACGTAAACAAGTAATTAGTAGTAAATTTTCATTTCGAAAATTATATCACTTAAAAGTATGAATAAATAAATGCTTAATGCATTTTATGATCAAAGAAAATTTCTATTCAACCTCACACTTTTATAAAATGTTGTAAACATTTTTTTAAACATTACAAAACATTTTCTACAATTAAAAGAAATGTTTCATTCAAGATAAACATTTTGAATTTCAAATTTTCGGACCTAAAACGGCTAGAAAAGTTCCAGAAAATCCCCCTACACAAAAGACAAACTGGGAAGCACCTAGTCTAGGGCGGCCCCCTTAAATACACGGGCGGCCCCCTTAATTTTAAGGGGACCGCCCACCTATTTAAGGGGACCACCCATAGACTGACGCTCCTCCAGATTGTCCTATAAATACTGAATTTTTTCCCACTATTTTCTCACCGTTTGCACTCATTATTTCTTTTCTAAAACAGCCCACACATCTCACTAAAATCCTTTGATCATTTAATCATAAAGCTTTGTTTCCAAGTGATCCAAGCTCAATTCCTCAAGTGCAAGAGAAGAATATTTCCATCATCAAGTGAAGAAGTATTACACATTTGTGTGTTATTGCAATTTTATTGCATCCATATCATAACTTGTAAATCATTTGTAAATCTTGTAAAGTTGTGTAGTTGTTAGATCTTGGTGATTGTTGTAAGTATAGTTGGATCTTGGTGATCTTTCCTAGTAGTGTTAGTTAGGTGCGATTATAGTAATGACTTGGTGAAGTAGTGGTGTGAAGAAAACTAAGGTGTGAAGAAGTTGTGTAGTTGTGATCAAGTCGTGAAGCAAAGTTGTGTAGTGAAGTTGTGAAGTTGTGATAGATTGGTTCTAGCTAAGATTAGAACTCGACGTCTAGATTAGTGTCGAAAATCAAGATAAGCAAAAGTTGTGTAAGGTTTTCTCCGCCATAAGGGAACTTGTTGACATAGTGAAGAAAACTCTCGAGTTAGGTGCTCGAGGAGTAGAGTATGGCGAAGAGATGCTTCGTTACCGAACCACTATAAATCCTCGCGTTGTGGTTTGCTTGTTCTTACTCTTATCTCTTGTCTTACATTAATTTCTCATACTATCCTATTAATTGTTTAGATAAGTATATTGTTCATGCCAAAAGTTCAATATAGACCCAATTTTTGTCATAGACCTAATGAACCAATCCTAGCCACTCATTTTTTCATCAAAAATAAAAAAACCCACTTTCCACTTTTTTTTAAAAATTAAATATCTCACACACTGTTAATTGTTACGCAAAACAAAACATACCATCGCGACGAGAATTAAATTATCTTTCTATAGAGGGGCGACACTATGTACTTTCGACGAACTTTTTTTTATGATTTTATGAAGTCATATACGATTTTATGAAATCATATATGATTTATGAAATCATATATGATTTTATGAAATCATATATGATTTTATGAAATCATATATGATTCGTCATACGAATCATATATGATTTTCGCAATTCGTGACTGAAACAAAATTGAAAAAAAGTTCGTCGGAATCACAAATCATATATGATTTTATGAAATCATATATGATTTTATGAAATCATATATGATCCGTTATACGAATCATATATGATTCGTTATACGAATCATATATGATTTTCGCAATTCGTGACTGAAAAAAAATCGAAAAAAAGTTCCTCGAAAGTATATCGTGTCACCCGTCTACTGAAAGATAAAAAAATACTCGTCGCGATGGTGTATTTTTTGTCGTGTGACGATTTACCGTTTGTAAGATATTTTATTTTTAAAAAAGAGGTGGAAAGTGGGTTTTTTTATTTTTGATGAAAAAATAGATAGTTGAGATTGATTTATTGGATCTATGACAAATAATGGGTCTATATTGATCTTAACTCTATTGTTCATATTGTCCAAGTGTTGAATTCACACAAAGTCGAATCTAGAATTTTTATAAACACTTTAAAACCTTAAATTAAAAAGCGGTAAACTATTCAACCCCCCTTCTAGTTTTCCACAATTGGTATCAAGTGCCACGTCAAACAAGATTTTAAAATAAATTGTATTTTAAAACTTGAATCGATCTATGGAATCGGAAAAATATTTAAAAGGGCAATCTATGCAAAGACCACCACTATTTGAAAGTGATGGATTTATTTATTAGAAAAATAGATTTAAAACTTATGTGAAGTCAAAAGATCTAGATCTTTGGCATGTTATTACCGATGGTGATTTTCCTCCTATTCAAAATAATCCCGAAACTAAAAAGGATGAAGTTATACCTTTTCATAAACAAAATGATGATCTTATTAAAAAGAAACTTGCTAAAAAAATAATAAAGTTTAAAATGGTTAATTTATCATGCTTTGTCCACGAAAATGAATACGAAAGAATTTTTATGTGTCCAAACCGCAAAGATAGAGATTTGGGGGATACTTTTGTTAATCACTCATCAAGGTAATATCAAGTCTAATGCTAACCAAAACTTGATCTTTCTGTTAACAATATGAACAATTTACGATTCTGGAATGCGGGGAATAATAGATAATGCTTTTGCTAAAATTTCAACACTTTTATTACTAGTTTAAAAGCACTTGATGAAGGTTTTTCAATATAGCAGCAATTTGTGTTAGGAAGGTTGTTTTTCTTTTGGGCATTACATCCAAAATGGCACAGCGAAAAGTCACGGCGATTGAAGAATCAAAGAATTAACAACCCTTACCTCTTGATGAACTTATTGAAATTGAAAGTTTATGAAGAAAGTAATAAAGGAAAGATTTTTCCGAATCGAAACGGTCAAAGGCAAAAAAAGAACAAAGTAGATCTTTTTGCCATTTTAAAGGTGGAAAAAGGAAGTAAGTGATGAAGATTAGCTCAAGCTCCGATAGTAAGACGAAGAGTATGCTATGACCGTAAAGGAATTCAAGAAATTCTCATGAGACGAGGAAGATTTGTTAAAGCAACCACGAGGCGATAGAAAAACATTTCAAATAAGTAGAAATGATGGTTATGGTAAAAGTGAAAGAAAATATTTTAGATGTGGTGATCCAAATCACCTCATTAGAGAATGTTCAAAGCCGCCAAAGAACAACTGTCAAAGAGCATTTATTGGAGGAGCATGAAGCAACAATAGAGAAGATGAAGTGGAAAAGACTAAAAATGAAACTCGTCTTGTAGCTCAAGCGCCCGATGAAATATGCTTAGGAGTAAACTTGGAACCCGATGAGTGGATTAAAGATAGTGGATGCTCAAAACACATGACCGGGGTAATCCGTAAAAAGTTGTTTTCTTCATACAAAGCGTACAACGGAGGAAACGTAATTTTTGGGAGCAACTTGCGCGGTAAAATCATAGGCAAAGGTACGATTTCTCAAGACTCCCTAATAATTGAAAATGTTGAGCACGTAGATAACTTAACATATAACTTGCTTAGTGTAGGTCAAATATGTGATAATAAATGCAAAGTAATATTTACCGAACACGATAGCGAAATAATCAAAGACGAAAAGGTTATAGGTAAAGGAATTAGGAAAGGAGGAATATATGTAATGAAACTAGGAAATAAACCGGAAGACAAAATATGCCTTGCAACATTAGATGAAAACTCCACACTATGGCATAGGAGATTAGGTCACGCTAATATGCAACTAATTCAATCATTATCATCTAAAGAATTAGTTAGAAATTTACCCAAACTTAAATACGACTAATATTTTTATGATGCTTGCAAAATTGGAAAGCAAGCTCATGCAAGTCACAAGGCTAAAAATATAGTTTCAACAACCTGATGCTTAGAACTACTTAAACATGGATTTGTTTGGCCCCTTCCTCCATACGAGCTATGGAGGGGAATCGTTGTCCTTAATAATTCTTAGAGGATGACTATTCTCGATTCACGTGGACTAGATTTTTAGCAAATAAAACCGAAGCCTTTGAAAAATTCGAAAAATTCGAAATATTTAGCAAAATGATCCAAAAAAAATTATGATGTTCCATTGTATCAATTAGAACGGATCATGGTCGGGAATTTGATAATGAAGTACAATTCGGAAACTATTGTGATTTTAAATGGGATATTCTCACACAATTTTTCGCTCATCGTAATCCACAATCAATGGGGTATAGTAAAAAGAAAAAATCGCACTTACAAGAAATGAAGTTAGAACCTTGTTAAACGAAAATCTTTTCCTCAAAGATTTGGGTTGTAATGGCGGTCTCGATACGTCAACCTATATAATTAATAGAGTTTCCATTAGACGTATTTTAAGAAAAACTCCATACGAGTTGTTAAGAGGTAGGAAACCAAACCTTAACTATTTTAGAGTATTCGGAAGTAAATGCTTTATTCTTAATACAAAAGATTACCTCACCAAATTCGACCCAAAGTCGTACGAAGGTGTTTTTCTAGGATATTCGCAAAATAGTAAAGCTTACATAATACTTAACAAACAAACAATGAAAGTTGAAGAGTCATTAAATGTAACTTTCGATGAAACTCCTCCCCTGCCTAAAACATCACCATTGGAAGATGATGAGTTAGTCGAAAAAGAAGCCATTGAGGTTAGTAAAACAAAACACATAGGCAATGATCTTGGAGATATTTCATTAGAAAAAAAATCAAATTGTAAATATTAAAGAATCTAAAACTCATCCCTTAGAAAATGTTATTGGTAAACTAAATCAAAGAACTCTTAGGTCGCAAGCTCAAGACAAAATCAATTTCTTTTGCTTTATTTCAACAATAGAACCTAAAAATATAAATGAGGCATTAAAAGATAAAAATTGGGTAATGGCCATGCAAGAGGAACTAAACCAATTTAAAACAAATGATGTTTGGGAACTAGTCCTAAATCCCATGGATATGACCATTATAGGAACAAAATGGGTATATAGAAATAAACTCGATGAAAATGGTGTCGTAACTAGAAACAAAGCTAGGTTAGTCGCCCAAGGTTATAATCAACAAGAAGGAATTGATTATGACGAAACATATGCACCCGTAGCTAGACTAGAGTCCATAAGAATACTTTTAGCTTATGCTTGCGCACTAGACTTTAAGTTATACCAAATGGATGTGAAGAGTGCATTCCTTAACGGTTTTATCAATGAGGAGGTTTACGTGGCACAACCTCCGGGATTCATTGACTTCGCAAAACCTAATTATGTCTATAAACTTAAGAAAGCTCTTTATGGTCTAAAACAAGCCCCAAAAGCTTGGTACGATCGATTAAAAGCCTTTCTTATTAAACATAATTACTCCATGGGAATGGTAGATAACACACTCTTCACTAAAAAGAAAGACTCCAATCTCATTATTGTCCAAATATATGTTGATGACATTATATTCGGATCAACTTGTCAAGAAATGTGTGATGACTTTGCCAAGATCATGCATGATGAGTTTGAAATGAGTATGATGGGGGAACTAAATTTCTTCTTAGGATTACAAATAAAACAATTAGATGATGGAATATTTTTTAATCAATCAAAATATATTAAGGAAATGCTTAAGAAATTTGGACTAGAAGACTCTAAGCCAATAAAAACCCCTATGTCTACGGAAACCAAACTCACGAGAGACGAAGAAGGTGAGTCCGTAGATAATACCAAATATAGAGGCATGATAGGTAGTTTATTATACTTAACGGCAAGTAGACCCGATATCATGTTTAGTGTTTGCCTTTGTGCACGCTTTCAAGAGGATCCCAAAACCTCTCACCTAGAAGCGGTTAAACGTATCTTCCGATACATTAAAGGCACTACGCATTTAGGATTATGGTATCCTAAGGGATCCGGCATAGAAACAATAGTGTATGCGGATTCGGATCATGCGGGAGATTACGTAGATCGCAAGAGCACTAGTGGTGTTTGCACGTTTATGGGATGTTGCCTAACATCTTGGTTTTCGAAGAAGCAAACCGCTCTTGCCATCTCCACAACCAAAGCAGAATATGTAAGCGCCAAAAAGGCATGTCAACAAGCCCTATGGATGAAACAAGCTCTCATAGACTATGGCGTTAGGTTAGACGACATTCCAATAATGTGTGATAACAAAGGGGCTATAGACTTAAGTAAGAATCTCGTTCAACACTCACGAACAAAACACATTGAGATTCGCTATCACTTCCTTCTCGATAATGTTAAAAAAGGGAATATCTCTATAGAAAAGGTCACATCGAAAGACAACATAGCCGATATTCTAACTAAACCTCTTAAACGTGAGCCGTTTAACTACTTACATCTAGGTCTAGGAATGATGGAACAAATTGATTAAGTTGTTGGCATAATAAAGAAATCAAATAACTGTTTGTCAAAAATCTGAGAAAAATTTTCTCAACAGGTGGTGGCCCCCTTAATTCAAAAAGGGCGGGCCCCTTAATTTGAAGAGGACCACCCAGACTTTAAGGGGACCACCCACCCGACTGACTAAAAAACAAATTTCTCTCTCTGTGTCTAGGTTTCTATTTTACACAAAAACACAAGATTGGAAAAAGTCTATAAGCAAACTTTTACAAATTCTTCTATCTAAGTGCATATCTCATATACAATAGTCCCAATCTATTGTTTTCTAAAAAGTCTTTCTCACAACTAGGAGCACATGAAAATCAATTTTCATATATTGTTGAGATATGCTAAAAATATTTTTCACATATGCATAATGTTCTCTTACTTGTTGTCAAAAGTATATAATCTAATATATATTTTCGACAATCTTGGTTGAGCAAAATTAAATCAAGGAGCATTTGGATTATTTCTTAGGTTTTACATGTCTTAGTGTCGAAGTAATCACTACTCCACATTTGTCGCACTTAAGTACACACTAGTATTTGCATAAAAGTTTGGTTTGTTTTTAACTTAACCCCCTTGTCAAGATAAATTATTTGTGCATTATATCTTGTTACTATTTTATATGCTCTTCACTCTTTTGGTCTTCAATTCATATATGATTATATGCCAAAATTATGTGAAATAGTTTTATCCTACAACTTGTCATATATGTAGAATGTTGAATGCTTGCTTGCTATGTGCTAAAAAATCTTAATTGCCATAAAAGGATGGACTTGCTGCAAATTAACCACCAAAACAGAAACCCTCACACAAAATTTTGAGAAAAATCAATTTTTGGAAAATCTGGGAAATGGCAGTAGGCGGCCCCCTTAATTCATAAAGGGCGGCCCCCTTAATTTTAAGGGGACCGACCCCTAATTAAGGGGACCGGCCTAAACAGTAACGGGTAAAACAATATTTTTCATCCCTTTTTGACCAAATACCCTCTAGACTTAGCTACTGTTTCCCTAAATTCATAAACATTTCTTGGATTTGATCCTTTAAATGTTTATTATTCCTTATTTAAACATTTCCTCCACTATAAATACATTCTCAACCATCATCATCACAATCATCCTCACCAATGACATCTCCTAACAAACACACATCCAAACCATCAAGGGTAGCCAAAATGAGTGTGAAACCCATTTGGAGGAAGAAACTAAACCCTTGTACCACATCCAATAAGCTCAATGTAAGTTCACCTTCACCAATGCCAAAACCACTCACGCCTCATCATGAACCATCTCAAGAAAACAATCACCCCAATCAAGCATTATCAAATCCTTACATCAAGAACACTACCACATCACCACAAGTTGTCTCACATCCTCCATTTCCCATCTCACCCATCAATTCACATGTTACTCACACTTAAGCTCCACCTCAAAGTGACAACCAAACTCCTTACATTAAGGATACTCCCACATCACCACAAGTTGTCTCACATTCTCAACTTCCTATCTCACCTATAAACTCACATTTTACTCACACTCAAGCTCTACTTAAAAGTTACAACCAAACTCAACACACACCACCTCTATCTCCAAGTAGAGAAAGCCTAGTTGATGACATTAATCAACTACAAGACCTATCAAATCTCTTAGCCATGCATCTCTCACAACAACAAAACAACATTCCCTCATCACCTTACTCTCCAAACCTACCACACACCCTCAACATTAACCAAGTTGAAACCCATGTTGGGTATTGCCCTTGTTGCATCTTCACCCAAAAACAATTCCTTGCTTTAAGTGAGGATATCAATTGGATTGAATTCCTCCTCACTCGACCTCATCCACCACCTAGAGTTCAAAGAGATTACCCTTCCACAACCGCCTCCGCTCCAAACTCTCCGACCAACTAATCTCATAATATGCCTCCAAATAATCGTCAAACCCTTTTGTGTCGCAAGCAAGTCAAAAATCCTTCTATGGCTATTTAGGATTTTTTTTATGTATTAATATGCTTCTAAAGCATATTTGTTTTTCTTTATGTATGCTTGTGTGAAGTTCACACACATTGTCCTAAATGAATGAAGTATCTTTTGCTTTGATGTTTGCTTGCACTTGTCATATTTTTCCTTCCTTCTTGCTACATGTTAGAAATATTTGTATTGTTCTAACTCGTTTTTGTAGCCAAGAAACCATAGCTCGATTCCTTGGTGCCCTCGAACGAGGGGGAGCACACATCAAGGGGGAGCATTTATTCCGTCGATTTTACTAGCAATTCTCGACGATGCCTTTTTGATTCTACAAAAAGGGGGAGAAATGACATAAAACTCACTAAATACTTGTTTAAAAATAATTTTACATTTAATGAGTTTAAATTTTGTAATCATCAAAAAGGGGGAGATTGTTGATAGAAATAATGCCTAAAAACATTATTAATATTTTTCACATCTTTACGTTTTGATAATCACAAAATATAAAAACGTTCAATGTAAAATTAAACGTAAACAAGTAATTAGTAGTAAATTTTTATTTCGAAAATTATATCACTTAAAGGTATGAATAAATAAATGCTTAATGCATTTTATGATTAAAGGAAATTTTTATTCAACCTCACACTTTTATAAAATGTTGTAAACATTTTTATAAACATTACAAAACATTTTCTACAATTAAAAGAAATGTTTTATTCAAAATAAACATTTTAAAATTCAAATTTTCAGACCTAAAACGGCTAGAAAGTTCCAGAAAATTCCCCCTACACAAAAGGACAAACTGGGGAGCGCCTAGTCTAGGGCGCCCCCCTTAAATATAGGGGGCCGCCCACCTATTTAAGGGGACCACCCATAGGTAGACGCTCCTCCAGAATGTCCTATAAATATTGAACTATCCCCAACTATTTTCTCACCTTTTGCACTTATTCTTTCTGATAAAAAACAACCCACGCATCTTATTAAAATCCTTTGATCATTTAATCATAAAGCTTTGTTTTCAAGTGATCTAAGCTCAATTCCTCAAGTGCAAGAGAAGAATAGTTTCTACCATCAAGTGAAGAAGTATTACATCTTTGTGTGTTGTTGCAATCTTATTGCATCTATATCATAACTTGTAAATCATTTGTATATCTTGTAAAGTTGTGTAGTAGATAGATCTTGGTATCGCTCATATAATTATAGTATGAAGTCTTAGTCATTCTTCCAGTTGGGCGAGTTACTTGTGAAAAGTAGAAGTGAGTAGTGTATGAAAGGAAAACTAAAGCCTGAACGAAGTTGTGTAGATTGTAAAGTTAGTGTTTTGGAAGTTGTGAAGGTAGTGAAAGATAGGTTTGTGAAGTCGTGCGACTGAGATAGAGATTCTAGCTAAGATGTAAACTCGACATCTACTTAGTGTTGGAAATTGATATGAAGCAAAACAAGTTGTGTACGTTTTCGTTGTGTACGGTTTTCTCCGCCATAAGGGAGTTTGTTGACATAGTGAAGAAAACTCTCGAGTTAGGTACTCGATGAGTGGAGTAGGGCGAAGAGGTGCTTCGTAACCGAACCACTATAAATCCTTGTGTTGTGGTTTGATCTTTCTAACTCTTATCTCTTATTTCTTTATTTGTTCTTACTTATTTATATTATTCATATTATGCAAGTATTGAATTCACAAAAAGTCGAATCTAAGTTTTTATAATGACTTTCTAAAAAAAGTCATGAGGAGGAGGGTCTCCATATTAAGTCCATGACTTAAATCATAATTTTACATATTTATCCTCTCACTTTTTTACCTATAATCCCACATAACTTCTTTTTAAGGTATAAAAGTAATTTTCTTTAATTCAGACACTGTATTCAGCACATAAAACAAACAATCATATATACATATACAAACAGACAACATATACCGAGACAGACATTTTAATTTTACATAACTTAATAAAAAATTTAAACAAACAGGCCCTTAGGTGGTGTTTGAAAATGATTTATTTGACTTAATATGAAAAAACTGAATTTATTAAGTCATATGAAAAACTGTTTGTTTGTGACTTAATAGAGAAAAATGACTGAAATTATTAAGTAATAAAACTGAGCTTGTTTGCATTAAGTCATCTCTTAATTAAACATGACTTAACAAAATTTTTTAACAAACAAGCCTTTATTATATTACGTCATAATTGATTTGTTGTTTCATACAAAAGATATAGGTTTTAAATGAAAACGTATCCACCCCTCTACGATTTCACAATAAGATATCCTTTGCATGAGGTGATACTTTGTGCACGGTTTCAAGAGTAATTTAGCTCGACTTACGATTCAAGGTCACACTTAACTCCCACATAGTCACGTAAATTATCCTCAGTTTTAATCATTGCTTATCTAATTGGTAATCAAATTTGTCATCTCTGTTTAGGTTATAGTCTTTAAAAGGGTCACGCACATTCTTTGAGATAGAAGAAACCTGTATGTTTCATATACACAAGGTCCTTGTCGAATGTCGATTATATATACTCATAATTAGAACAAATAAAAAGGGGACCAAGTTCAAGTGGCTCCCAAAATAAGTGCCATCAAATGTTCCATATTTGTAGGATTATGTGGTCTCAACTCTCAATCGAGATCGTGCAGATTATCAAATTTTGTTTGACTCAAGTGCCTTGCCATACACGTCATCCTTCCACGTGGCCAGATGGACGTCTATGTATAATTGTTTACTTGTTTTGTAACTACCTTAAACAAACAAAAATACAAATTGTTTTCTTATAGAAATTTTTAGATAACATGCAATCATTCAAGATTTTTCTTAATAGTTATGAAGAGTTTATTGGTGATAAATATGCATACGAAAGAGTACATGACCAGTTATATTATATCATGTAAACTTCAACATTCGAAATACACCGATCATAAAATCTAATAGTAAAATGCATTACACGTTTTAAGCAAGATTTAAATTCACAATCACATAATTACAGATACAAATGTAAAATAGTAACACGTGCTATATGCGATTCATCAATCATAAGTTCAAAGCTCGATTCACATATATGTGTGAGAAATGGGCTTTTTTTTCTATTTAAAGAGAGTCTTTTACAAGAGAAATACTACATCTATATAAATTTTACAAAAATAAATCCACATAGTGATGTAGTATGAATACTATTTGGTAGTATTTCTCATCTTTTTTATTTTTTTCACATATATACATCAACAAATCAACTTACACACAGGGGTGTTCAAAAAACCCGAGAAACCGACAAACCGAGCCGAACCGCTCAACCCGAAACCGAAATGACCCGAAACTGAAAAAACTAAAACCGAAAAAAACCGAAACCGAAAAAACCCGCTTATCACTGTTCGGTTTCGGTTTTTATTTTTAGATATCTGCGGTTAACCAAACCAAACCGTGTATAATATATATGTATATTTTTAACTAAATAGTTAAATAATTGTACAATTTTGATTATATTATTGCACTAGTTTTGTTGTATAACGATTTTCAATGTAAACATTACTAAAGAACTATGTGTGAAAATTGGTTAATGTAATCGTAACCTATAAACGTTGAATAATGATTTTTTTTTTTGTTAATTTGTTATGTATGTTAATTTGAATGCAATTATTGTGACGAAATACCTTAATTTATCTATTAAATGATAATTAATTATACTAAATTGACATTTTACTAACTAGATCAACTTATTGTTCATGGAGTTAAACTCGTTGTGCATAAGAATCACCAAAGTGAGTTCTGAGAGTATTTTCCTTCCTTTAGTTGTGCTCATCTGGAACATAAATAATGAATAAAAGGGAAAAATGGAAGACAATAAAACTAAAGCGTTAGCTTGACAATGTCAGACGAATGATGAAGAGCATACAACGAACTCATCCACTAGTTACGTACTTTCTCGAGTATTATTGTCACAACCCCCAATTTTTGAATATTTTTAAATGACTAATTTACCATTTGACTTTTGACTTTTTGACCTTTTACGGTCACATAAAAAGCGATTACCGCGTAGCCGATAAAATTTTGAAACATATTTAAATAATAAATCATAAGTATTATTATTATCTCTCATTTACAAATTTATTTTCAAACATATTTGACTTGAATATATGTTATTCTTAAGCTAACTTATCAAAACGTACCTCAAATCAATTTTCACAACTCGGACTCTAAAGCAATTTGATGTAAAACGACATTCCGAACAACTTTTTAGTTTTGCCCGAGACCCGAAAACAAGCAGAAAATGACCGAAATACCCTCGTAAAATTTTGAAAACGAGAACAACGCGTACCGACACGAAAATAATTTAAATATATTAAATTATCGCTGTTTATTTAATACAAGTATTTAATAAATTATTTATCATGTTATTCAAAAATGTTTATTAAAAAAGCAATTATTTAATTTAAAGTTCATTTTACGGACAAAATTTGTCAGGGATACACAAATAAATAATAAACATTTTTAAATAAATTTTATAAAAGATTTATAAAATAAAAGTCATATAGATACTCATTTTGTGGAAAAAATTATTTGGAATGCAATGGCGCAAGTTTCGTGTTTTGAATCATTAATTAACTAGTCCAAACGAGTCCCGAACCATTTATTTATAAAGTTTACACTCCTAAGTCCCTGTGAAAATAATTACAAAATTAACCCTAAACAAATTGGGCACTTATACATTTATTTTTTATAACTTTTATATATATATATAATTTTTTTAGGGTTTACTTCATTTTATTTTATATAACACACATATACACAAACCCTAGCCTCCTTTCTCTCTATATTAATTTTTCGGCGCCTCCCACTATTTTTCGGCAAACTTCCGGCCATGCTCCGGTCACCACATCTACGCACACCACCACTCCATCCTCACCATAGATCCACCATCAACATCATCACCTTGCTGCCATCACTTCAGCCGGCACACCACAACCGCCACAACATCACCACACCATCGCCACCAAACCCACGACAGCTGCCACTCCACCACTATGGCCGTCACGTAGCCAACACCATCATCACCACAGCCGCACCATACATCAACACCACCCGTCACCACCATCCCCCCCCCCCCCCCACGACAGCCCACCGCTACCCTCAATATCATCATCCTCACCATCACCTCGTCATCACCACCGCCGCTGCCAACCACCCTCGACATCATCATCATCATCGCACCACTGTCATCATCATCATCATCATAACACCACCACCACGTCCCCACGCCACCACCTCCACCCAGCCAGCACCTAGGGTGCGGTTGGTTATTAAAATGCCACAAAGGGGGGCGTTTGGACATAGGTTTAGCAACAGTGGGTGTGTTTGGATCTGCATATGAGTAGCTTAGGGCGTGTTTGGTTGTTTTAAAATCAGTCCTAGGGTGCGTTTGGTTTGTTAACGACCCACATCGGGTGCGTTTGGTTTAATAATTGCACCAGATGGTGCGTTTGTTTGTCACAGAAACACCCAAAGGGGTGCGTTTGGCGTTGTAACAGCCCTAAGGGGTGTTTGTTTGCTGTGTTTTCGGCCCAGCAGGGGCGTTCGGATTTGGGTTTAATCTGCCCCCAAACAGGGGTGTTTGTTTCGCTGGATAGCAGCCCAAACAGGGGTGTTTAGTTCAGCATAGGGTGCGTTTGGTTCGTTGGTTAATCGCCCGTAAGGGTGTGCTTGGTTTTACTTATTTTGTTAATTGTTTGATCTCGTATTTTATTAAATTAAACACGCGCGCTTTGTTGATATCTATGGCTATATTTTGAAACATGAATTGATTGATTAAAAGCGGAAAACATTGAAATGTATGTATATGGGAAAAGTCGTATAAACGAAAAGGACATGCCGAAATTTATAAAACTCCTTTATTTAGTATCGTACACTTAAATGTCTATTATCTTAAAAATCCGATAAAAGGACCAATTTATATAATCTTCATACTTATTAAATTTTAATTATACAATAACCTTTTAAACAAACGGAAAATATACTTTTTACGAATGAGACAATGATTTACCTAAAACTCTCAAGAAAATCAAAATACTAAATTATATAGTATTATTTAATAATTCCGACTAAAGACAAATAATAACTTTAGTAAATACATTAAAAAGTCATTTATTTTAATTCGTAACTTTAAAACGATGTGTTTTACTTTATGCAAAACTCATATTAATTTAATTGGGGATCAGCAAAGAGTTGTCGAATTATATTGTTTACAATTGTTTCTTCTTACGTTTTTTTATATAATACTTGTAAAGTATTATATACTACAATTTTTCCTTTTGAATGTTTGTCTTTATTATATACTTCACCATATGAAGTATATAATTGTTCATTTTTCATATGTAATATATACGGAATATATTACATACTTTGCGTTACTTTTTCGATTTATTTTGGATAACCAACCTCCAAAACATTACAACCTGAAAACCCAAATCCTTTATCAAACGGTCGCTTTGATGTACTCATCCTCGAAAAACCCACCCATCATCCTAAGCTTAAGTGGGTTTTAACTGTTAAGTGAAGCTTCAACCTTCTTGGTCGACCATTCCGTTCTCCGTTGTGCTGTGCTTGATTATTTGCAATTTCTGCTAGTTGCGCTGCAACATCAAGTGAGTTCATAGCCCCAACATTTTACTCGATTTGAATAATAGTTTTATATCTTTTGGGTGAGAAACATGCTCGTTTTTACAAACTTGTTACGTTACTGAAATTTCAAACTCGTTAACACACTAAATACAAACTCGGTTTACTTGATGATATCACATTTTCCTACATATGGGATTAAAGTTTTTAAGTGATATGAATAAAATGATTATTTCTTTCATTGGACACAGTGTTTTCAGTTACCATAACCTATTTACTGTTGCCTTAAGTTTGCTTAACAAACCACAACTACTGCCCGAATGATCATGAACTGTTAATTTCTCGACCGGAGGACCTGTTGAGGGAGCGGAGGGAATAAATAATTTTATTTTAATACTATTGGGACTAATTATCCCTATCCCGCTTGGTCCACTTAACGAAGAACAAACGGATTATTTCATGTCGATTGTACATATGGTGTCTTTGGCTTTGGGACACCGAATTAGGGCATGGGAGGGGGGGGAAAAAAAAAAGGGGAAAAACAAAGAAAAATATAACAACATGAAAAAGCATGCCCTGTAGATTAATTAGCTTCAGTGTCATGATCATAGCGCAACAGTATACACTTTTCATGCGATATTGTATCCGTTATAATATCCATATGCTTTGTAAGTGAAGTTATATCTCCTATAACTGTCACGTGCGTACTGTAAACTTGTGGTCCACACTACTTTGGTTGAACGTTTCTGATTATTAAATGTTTTTCGTAATACATTGAGTGAAGCTGTATTCACTAAACGTTTTTGGTCCTCATAAATGTTTTACTTTACACCTATGGAATCATCAACTTTATGTTGTTTATTTTTGACCGTTTCCTAGCATGTTTTTCTCAGTTGCTTAGCTTGGTTTCCTGATGTGCTATGTGGAGTCTACGTGCAATATGATACTCTTTCAAGACTTATCAAAATATCATACTCGTTGTCTTTTGAAAACCAAATTATGCTTCCGCTACATTTTACTTACGCTTCTGCAAATGTTTAATTTCCCTTTAAAAATTGTAAAACTTATTATTTTTAAACTATGCAACGATTAGATTTACAAAACGGTCATTAGTGGTCGTATCTCTTGTGCCTTTGTGTTCGGATTCTGACACTTCACGCCCTCGACACGAATTCCGACCAGGCCACCGTCTGGGGTGTTACATTATGAAATGTTCATAGAACAATCACACGACGAGGTATGAGGTTATCTTAAAGGTAGTAAGCGAAAAAGGTGGAACGGAAAATATTAACCATCTATTTAATAATAGAGGCATGACTAAGGTTTTTGTGAAACGATTTTGACATAAATAAAGAGTGATATTTTAATTTTCTTTTCGCCAATTAAAGATTACTTGAAATTTCGATGTAAATAATTAAGTTGTCAAGATTTATTGAAATATATTTAATAGTCAACAAGACTATTAAATAATAATTGACTACGTTTACTAACTTAGGTAGATTTGATTTAGTTTCTATCCAAGATCGATGGGCAAGTTTGATCCTCATGTGAAAAACATCGTGACATTCCCTAAGGGGATGAAAAGACTAACGAAAGTGAAAGTACTTAGTCTTAGGATGTGTATATAAGAGAAGCTATGAATCACTTATGTAGAAACTTGTAAGACTTTGTTCACACCGATGTTTGACGTTAGCTGTTTTAGCTTTTGGAAAAGCGTTTTAACATGGTTGTTAAAAGCTTGAATATGAAGTTCGGCTATGACCTTTTAACGTTTGTGTTGCGTCGTAAGTACTAGTCAAATTTATATATATATAGTATTAATCCCGTGACAATTCTTTCCAAATTACTTCTCAAACAAGAGAAATAAAAGGATAAAATCTCACTTAAGAAAACACAATACGTATAATTTTTAACCGGAAGTATTTCTCTCGGTCGTATCCCAACGAAGTCGGAATTTGAATTTGGGAATACTTCGAATTTGAGTCAAGAATGAATAAAGGATTTTTGAATTTTGAATTACACTACGAATATAATAGCACCATTAAACTATAGAAACGATTAAAGAATTAAAAACGTGTAACTAATTACGAAAAATTAACAAATGTGAATTAAAAACGCGAGCTAAAACTGAAATTTAAAATCGAAGGCACTACTTTTAACAAATTTTATACCTAAAAATCACAAATTTAAAAAGAAAATTTTAGGAAAAAGAATTAGAATTTTTTAACTATTTTTGAATTTTATATGAATTTTAAAAAAAAATGAATTACTAAAAATAAACTTTTTCTAAAAATTAAAACTAAAATTCTATTTTTATTTTTCAAAAATACTAGAATGAAAAAGAAAATTATTACAAAAAAAAAATTAGATTTTTACAACTATTTTTCTATTTTCTATGATTTTTTTAAGAAAAAGTAATTACCAAAAACCTATTTTAATTCCTAGAAAATACAAATTTAACTGGAAAAATAAAGAAAAATGGTCTTTAACTACTTAAAATGTGCAGAAAACTAAAGGAATAAAAATGCCCAATTTTTATAAACCAATTGAACTCTAATTTTGCTAATTAAAGCCTAAAACCTAATTTTATTAAAACTAATTTTGAAAATATTAAAACTATTTTATTATACTAAAAAGACAGGGTAGAAAATGAAACAAATGAAAGTAAAGGGTAGGCGGGGTAACTAACTAAATTTTACACTACAATGAAAACAGACAACCTCTAACTATTTAAAAAGTACCAAACAGACCCTACGATCTAGCTTATTTTTAGCTTATCTAAAAAATGAAATTTAGCAAAAACTTAAAACTACAAAGTTAAAGTTGAGCTTTTACACTACAACTTTAATAAAAGCTCTTTTGACTTTTATCAACTAGATAAGCTAGAAAATTAGCTTTTAATTCTGTGTTACAGAAACTAAGTCTTTGCTTTGAAAATTTAGCTTTTTTAATCTTTTGCTTATTACTAGCTTATTACTCAATGAAAATGAAAACCAAAAGAAGTTATAAGAAGCTTATATTGTGTACTAAGTATTTCTAAAAAGCAATAAGCTGAAAGTTAACAAGATTAACAAGAAATTTGCTATCAAAAAGTGAAAGTTCAAGCTTAATCACTGTTTTTAAGCTATACCTAATAAGCTAACTAGCTTATTACTAATTCTCACGTTTAAGGGGTTTAGTTAGAATGTTAGCAATGTTATCTTCCGATGAAACCTTTTCTATGGAAATATTCCCTTTTTTTAACATTGTCACGAAGGAAATGGTGACAAATCTTAATGTGTTTTGTACGAGAGTATTGTACGGGATTTTTACTTAAGTCTATAGCCCCTTTGTTATCACACACTATATGAATGTCATCTAAACTAATGCCACTACGAGAGCTTGTTTCATCCATAGTGCTTGTTGGCATGCCTTTTCGGTGCTTACATATTCGGCTTCGGTAGTGGAAATAGCAAGAGCGGTTTATTTTTTTTAAAACCAAGATGTTAAACAACATCCCATAAACGAAAAATACACTAGAGGCTATTTTACCTATCCACATAATCTCCGGCATGATCAGAGTATGCATATACTATAGTTTCTATGCCGGATCCCTTAGGATACCATAATCCTAAGTGCGTAGTGCCTTTAATGTATCGAAAGATACGTTTAACCGCTTCAAGGTGAGAGGTTTTGGTATCCTCTTGGAAGCGTGCACAAAGGCAAACACTAAACATGATATCGGGCCTACTTGCCGTTAAGTATAATAAACTACCTATCATACCTCTATATTTGGTATTATCTACGGACTCACCTTCTTCGTCTTTTGTGAGTTTCGTTTCCGTAGACATAGGAGTTTTCATTGGCTTAGAGTCTTCTAATCCAAATTTCTTACATTTTTTATTAATAAATTTTGATTGATTAAAGAATATACCATCTTCTAATTGTTTTATTTGTAATCCTAAGAAGTTAAGTTTCCCCATCATACTCATTTCAAAATCATCATGCATGATATTGGCAAAATCATCGCACAACTCTTGACAAGTTTGACCGAATATAATTGTCACACAATAAATTTGGACAATGATGAGGTTAGAACTCTGTTTACTTAGTAAAAGTATGTTATCAACAATTCCCATATGAATAACCATTTTTAATAATAAAGGCTTTCAAGCTATCGTACCAAGCTTTATGGAGCTTTTTTTTAGACCTTAAAGCGCTTTCTTGAAGTCCTATAACATGATTAGTATTTTACTAAGTCATGAAGTCCCGGAGGTATGTGCCACGTAAACCTCCTCATCTGATAAACCATAAGAATGCACTCTTTACATCCATTTAAATAATTTAAAGTTCAGTTCGCACATAGGCTAATAATATACTTATGGAATCATAATCTATCTATGGTGCTAAGTTATTGTCATAATCAATTCCTTCTTGTTGATTTATAACCTTAAGCAACCAGCCTACTTTATTTCTAGACACGATACTATCTCGTCAAGCTTATATCTATATATCTATTTGGTTCAAATTATAATCATGTTTTTGGGGCTAGGGACTAATTCCCAAACATCATTTGATATAAATTGGTTTAATTCTTCTTGCATAGCAATTACCCAACTTTCATCTTTTAAGGCTTCATCTATAATTTTTTTAGGTTCAATGGTTGAAATAAAACAAAAGAACTTACTTTGTCCTTGAACTTGTGATATCGAGTCTTTGATTTAGATTACCAATAAGCAATTAATAAAGGATGACTCTTTAGATTCTTTAATGTTATATGATTTCATAATATTTCTATAAGATTAATCTTCGAGATCAATGCCTACGGGTCTTGTTTTATTTAACCTCAATAAGCTTCTTCTCGACTAACTCAATCATCCCCAAAGGTGATGTTTTATATGCGAGGGAGTAGTTTTCATCGAAAGTTTACATTTAAGGATTATTTTTGACTTACATTTGTTTGTTTGTTGATAATTTATAATATGCTTATACTAATTTTGAATACAGGAAAAACACCTTCGTAAGACTTTGGGTCGAACTTGGTGAGGTAATCTTTTGTATTAAGAATGAAGCATTTACTTCCAAATACTTTGAAGTAATTAAGATTAGGTTTTATACATTTAAATAATTCGTATGGAGTTTTTCCTAGAATGTGTCTAATGCAAATTCTATTGATTGTGTAGGTTGATGTATCGACTGCATTACACAAACTTTTTGTAGGATAGATTGTTCATTTAACATAGTCTTTGATGAGGTGTCATTTTATACACTTTTTCAGGGTCATATAACTCCCTAAATCGTGCATTTATGCCCAAATAGTACTTAATCTTCCTTTCAGGTATTTAGCATTTAGAAGGCATTTTAGAGGAAATACACGTGACTTGGGCTCATTTAGAGAAGAAACAGATGAGACTACGGACCTACACCAACATCGCCTCAAATTATGTATCTCGCGTATAGAATGGCGTCACAAGATACACGTGATGCCGTCACGATTCATCCCACGATTGTGTCACAAGAATTCACGACGGCGTCAGCTCGCACGACCCAGCCCAAGATCTAGAATATTCTATTTCATGACGCCGTCACGATTAAAATGTGACGCCGTCGCAGCGATTTATCGATATATACAAACCCTAAATTAGGGTTTTAAGTGTGTAACTTTAGAATAAAAAAGAGAGACGAACCCTAGTTTGTTTGGCAGCTTATTAGGACGATTTTAGGGCTTCAAAACCCTATTGTAACTCATTCAATTCATGTTTTAATCAAGTAAGATTATCTTAATCATTCAATATGTCTTGTTGTTTGATTATTTTATGTTCTTGCTTTATCTTTAACATGCTTGGCTAAACTCCTTATTGTGTTCATTTATGATTGTATGAAACCTAGAATGATTAGGCTTTAGAAAACCAGCTTTTGTTAGGTATCTTGTTGATAATCTAGGAAACATGATTGTGTAAAAGGAAACATCGGGTAACAGTCCTTTATACTATCTTGTCCCATATATTTTGATCCACTTTTAATATATTTCAAATGCATATTAATATACCAAGATGGCCATTTTAATAGTCTACATACTACCTAGACTATTGCGTATGCCTCAACAAATATTAAGTAGACGGCAGGTATCCGTGTAAACTGTTCATGACCTAAAATAATTACAATAGACATCACAAGTGTGACAAAGCAACAACACTAGGAGTAAACAATCTATGGAGTAAATACATTATATAAATAAATACAATATTTTATTAATAATATTAACACAATAGCATCGATTTATTATTTAGTTTAATAGCTAAACCCCAACCAAACCTTCAAACATATGATTTTACTGCTTTCTATAAAATATAAAATTACAAAAATAATTTTCCCTCAACCCCTAGAATTCTGTTAGACCGTGATCAAGCCTTCCCAACCTATTCCCCTGAAGAACGATAACAACCCTCGAGTTTTACCTATACTACACCACAAGTTAGGTACTCTGCCTAGGGAGTTGAAAAACTTCTTAACGAAGTCCCTTCAGCAAACCGCATCAAGTTTTTGGCGCCGCTGCTTGGGGAATTAGTTAGGTTTTGATCATAGTTTTTTAGCTTAGTTCTACTTGCATGAATCCTACAAGTGAGAATTTTAATTTTCCGCATATTAGCTTACTCCGTAGATCTATCTTTTCTTTGTGTTAATTGTTTCGTAATCCATTCTCGTCAACCACCATGGGAGACGAGAATCCTATCCGTACTCTTGGAGACTACTCCAAACCTGGCCACGAGGGCTACAGGAATACCATTGAGCTCCCCGTAGGGTGAACAACTAGATAACCTTTTCGATCCGACACACAACCGGTTTTGGTGCAAAACGGATGCTCATTCCACGGACTTCGGTCCGAGGATCCAAACCAACACCTCAAGGATTTCTTAAAACTAGTGGACTCACTTGACCTGATGGTGGAACAATTGTGGAAAGAACGAGCCTGCTTTATTTTTTATTTTTCCCTTCGCGATCAAGCTAGCAAATGGCTTGAATGATCCTTCTTAGCAGGATCCCATCACCAACATGGGAGGGTCCTTGCTACTCGTTTCCTTGCTCAAATTTCTTTCCACCGAAAAGAACGAAAACTCCGATAATGATAACCTGCTGTCCAACAACATCATGGAGATCTCTATCTAGAAGCTGGACCGTTTCAATGACTTTACTGCAAAAAGTCCACTCAGTCAATGGCATCGACCTTTGGCTCCAAGCCGAAGATTTTTTATGACCCATGTCAAACCCGTCACAAGACGAACCAATTGACCCCATCGGCGTAGATAAGGGGGGGGCCTTCGTGACCGAAACGCCAAAAGAAACAGGGCATTATTAGAGGACCTCGCCCTCTATGACAACGAAAGTTAGAACGACCCAAGGGATTTCGCTAAGCCGGTCAAGGCAATCACTTTCCCAAGATGTCCCAAGTACATCCGACCGCCGCCTCATCGAGCTCGAAAATCAAGTCCAACGCTTAATGGAAGCTCATCTTGCTCCGACACAACCTACTCAAGTAAACAAAATCACTACCTCCATGTAGATCCTTAGTGGTGTCCTACGACACTTCAGTAATGCATAGAAGAACTAAACAAGCCTTGTTGAAATACGCATCCTCGCGCACCGATTGAAACTGAGGTAAGTGGTATACTTTCAAGCCCGAGCAAAACAATCTTGGTGACACCTATAATCCATCATGGAGAAGTCACCCAAACCTTAGGTGGAGACAACCCCAAAATTCTCAAAATAATTTTTCAAACCCACCTAACCGGTTCCAACCCAACGGTTCAATCCCAAACCGTTCCTTCAACAACCGTCCTCAAAGCTTTAACAATCAATCAAATCTTGAAGGATTGGTATCCAATTTCATGGCATCTCAAGACGCTAGACTGTCCAAGTTTGAAGCCGATTTCAAACAACAGCAAAGTGAGATGACCAACAAGATCGACATAGTGTTGAAGGCCATCACCGATCGAATAGCGGGAGCCCTACCTAGCGATACGGTCAAGAACCCAAAACTGAGTGCCTCCCTAGTTTTGTCTGCTCGTTCTTACTTAAAAATTGATCCCCAATGCTTCATCTCACCCCTCCACTTTAATCAATGCTATCAAATCATATTTTGTGGAAGCAACCATTTCCCAAGCAAGCCTGCTGCAAACCAGGAAGGGGATCAAACCACAACAACCGAAAGAACCCGAACCAACTCTTGAATATGAATTCCAAGATTTGCATCTTAACCTACATGTTCTCAAAGTTCTAGCTCACGCTCCAATCTATAAAGCTATATTGGATAATTACATAAAGAGCTTAGAACTAGGCAAAAACGGATCAGCATTTTTCCAAGGTAAAGTACCTGCAAAGATGGAAGACCCTGGACTATTCACTCTGCCTTGTAGATTAGGGGACTCAAAACCTTTCGACACCTTGGCCGATCTAGATCATCGTGAACCATATCCCATGTACCTCTCAAAAGCTCAACATCAGACTATTGGAAGAGACCGACCATATTTTCGAATTAGCTGACGGGACCAAATCCTACCCCGTTGGAATTGTTAAATACGTTGAAGTCCACATAGGAAAACTAAAACTATTAAATGATTTATACGTGATTTATATGAAGAAGGACCCCGAAACCCCTCTGCTAGTAAGAAAAGGATTCCTAGCTACCGCCAACGCAGTTATAGATTGTAAGATGGCCAAAATAGTGGTAGGAGAAGGAATCACTAGGTCGGTATTCGGAGTAAAAGGAGTCGACTTAGGTGAGGAGGAAGCACCTTATTGGACCACACTTGGAAAAAGGAAATCATACAAACCACGGCCTGAGCACGGATGGAAAAAGGCGCACGAAACCCCTATTATGCTAGGAAGGTACAATCATAGAGTGCCAAATACCCGGATAATGGGAAAATGCTAAGAAGCCGAGCTCAATCCTTTAAGGATCCCAATATGTTTAAGGAGATGGAAGAATTTTTAGGAGCCATAACCCCATTAACTCAAGAGAATAGTGGAATCAAAGAACCTAATTTAAAAACCCAATATAACTAGGACAAACACCAAAAACAAAGATGGAGCATGTCATGCCAAGGATAAAAACTGATCGATCCAGACAATAAAGTTATTTACCCAAAACCCTACAGTCAATCCCCACCAAAAAAAATCTCTCTATAAAGAGAAAAAGACCAAGTGAAATCAACAACTTGGACCACTTTCTACGAACACTTGAGTGTGACCTTTACGAGTCTACTACAAAACTCGTAAATGAAGAAAAGCGTCTTTTTAGAAGGCAACCCAATATTTTACATTTCCTCCGCATATTAGGAGTGTCGTGTGTTTTAATTCTTTATCATTTGTTTTATTATGTTTTGTAGTATATTGGATATCATAACACAATCAAGAGATGATGGGTTGGCCAATTCTAGAGAGAGAAAATGGGAAGTTCTAGTGAGAGAAAGACACTTAGTGTGTGTTTGTTATACAATGAACAACCAACCCCTTCCCATGGCTGGAAAGGGGTATTTATACAAGAGTTTAGATGCCCTAATGGGCTATGGTATGGGCTTACAAGTAGGTAAAGGACCCGACCCAACACCATGAGTCATACGGTAACTAAACGATAAATATTAAGACTACGAGCTAACCTATGCTAGACATAACACGGGGTGACCGAGTCTTTTTCATGATCCTAACAATCTCCCCCTAAGGGAGGTCCACCGGACAAGAAAATGAACAATTTGAATCCTATCCCCCCTGCATTATATGTCTTGGACTTTTGACTTCAGCTCGTAATCTTTGATTCTTCATTCATTGATCTCTTTGTACATAGTGAGTAGTGATCTTTTGACTTTAAGTTTGAGCTTTTTCCTTTAGGCTTGTCTTTGAATGTAACTTGATCTTTGAGATCATCAGCCAAAGTAAATCTCTATTCATCATCTTGTGATCTTTTGCCATCTTGCGTGCTTGTGACTTTTGGGCCGACATGCTCATACTTGTTGCAATCTTGAAAGCATGACTTTATGCTCGTATTACTTCATCAATTTAACTTGCTGACGAAGAAGTTGATATCAGAGTTGCGGAAGCTTTAGGTCATTCTTTCTTGATGTTGTAAAGTCATTGAGTCTTGAGTATGAGCATGTGGCTATGAACTTGATTCTGCTGGAACAGGTTGACGCCATCTCCATCTTTATATGAACCTGTAATGAAACAGTTAGCAATAAAGCTTGGTGACGAATATGGCTTTGTCATTCGTCAGAGTTCGGTTGCATTAACCTCCGGTTCTGTGAGGACCATTTTACAGTATAAATATTGTACATGTGATCAGGTAGATTCATTATAAGAACTCCTGACGAGGGTTTCCAATCTAAAGTGTTAGATCAATTAGTAGAGGCTAACGCAATGCATTAGAAGCACCTGTACTTGTGCTATATCTCTTTACCGAACACACAAAGCATGTCTAACCTCACTATATATTGCACTAATAGAACGGTAAGTGTGAATCATGAGTTACTATCTCACCGATTGAAGAGAAAATTGATTTGAAAATCAATCAATGTGTCACTGGTAAAGAGTTTTTGTAACACATCAAGAGTTTTAAGCTTTTATCAAAATTCATCCTCCGTCAATTCATAATCTGGACCGAATCGAAGCCCCCCAGTGACACAGTATTGATCCATTACGATCTCACTAGTCACCTACCTAGAGTGTTTGATTGGCTCTAGCAGGATTCCATCTTCACTGTGAAAACTTATGGTACACTCGCTGTTTCATGCAATATCAATCACAAGGATAATGCGTAGGACTCTTAGATAATCCTTGTTTTCATGCGTGTGTGAAATACAAGTTATATTTGGAATAGTGTCCAAACGAAATTTATTGATGATCTCTAGCGCTCTAGAACTCAATATGCGTTTTTAGATTTAAGTGAGCGGAGGCAGGAGCAGACTGCCACCATATTCAATACCACTTCTCGAGTGAATGTCAGTTAGATACGAGTGAAGTCCTCCGTGACAATTGAAACAAAAATCTTTTGAGAGATTCTGAGTGGCTAGGAAGGTTTGTGCATCATATCACTGGGTCCATGATACTTGTCTTCAATGCCAATAATCAACCAAATGATTCTGACAGCATATGTATTGACCCGGAATCTGCCTAATGTTAAAGGAGGGCTGCTTTCTTTTTTCACCCTTTATCTTAACATTTCTTTTTCATTCTTCAACCCCTTCAGTGCTTACCGAGACTTCATTACTAGTACCTTGTTGGGTATGTTCCAGTACTAGCTCCATCTCAGTCTGCACTATTCCCTTATTCTCACATTACTCCTTTTGTAATCATACCTAAGGACTTCTACACTAACTAGTGGATTGTCCCTGGGTAGATCCCTCCGGCTCTGGCGGGATCGTGGGATCGAGTACCTAACCTTACCATCCTTATAACTCCGATAAAGTAATTACAAGGACGGTTTTTTTGGTATCCCACCAATGCCAACAACACCATATCGCATCCCCCCTCAATATGTGCATCGATATTCGAAAAGGTTTAGCACATATGGGAGAGCCTACACTTGAGTCCAAAAGATCACATTTTTTATCAGATTTAATATTTAAATCACATTCTCTCCCCTGATCAAAAATTTCAAACCCTTTAAGATTTAGGATCTCAATTGATTTAAATATGTTAGAAAATTTGGGAGAAATGTGGTCTGATTAAATACACACCGATATTGGAACATATTAATGCTCCCCCTCAAATTACTGAGGGAATCTGTTAGTGTCAGGTAAAAAGAATATTTGAAGGGATTTTGAGTTTAACAAAAAACGCATGAAAAATTTATACACTGACACATAACACCTAAAGATACACTACTTAACAATGTACAAGATAACTATAAATACCACACAAAGGGGAAGTACGAGGCAGCCATAGAGAGGATGTCCATCATTTGGTTCTCCGTATAATCAGTATTCCTTCGCGTATCATCCACCAACAAAGCTGTTCCAAGTTCCGGAAGATCCTCCTAAGCTTTAGCCGCTTATTAAATGCAAACATGAACTGCTTGCACTTGATCACATCATTCGTGGTCCAGAACCTGGTATTCAGTGCCGGATTGTTCTTGTTAACCTTGAATTCCTTTACCCGATAGTCCAAAGCTTCATCTATTTGTTGTAGAGTCCCGTCACTGAACTTGTGGATTTCGTTGAAGCGCATGAGCATCTGCATACCATACTTGTCTATGAACAGTCCGGCCTCTTGAGAGTCAAGAAACTTGTGGTCGAGCATGAACTCGAGACTTTAGCTTCTCAGCGAGGTTTGGGTGAGTTCAGCTGAGTTTGGTAACTCTCGATTGTCGAGTAGGAAGTCTTCTACCCGTTGCTGATAACCAAGATTCCTATCCATAGGTTGACAGCAGAGGAGAGAATCTTCCTGTCCCTTGGCGGTAGGTAGTTTTCAGGTGACCTTGAAGATTCAGCAAGTATAGGGTCTTAAATGTTCACCGGGTAAACATATCCTGAATTTGTTTAGCAATAGTATGAATTCCTGAATATCAGCTCTACGAATGACTATCTGTTTCCATGAATCGTTCCCGAAATCGAAAAGCCCTCAATTCTGACGACACTTAGGTTTCTCATGTGATTCCTAACAAAGCTCTTCGTTTGGTTTCGTGCTGAGTGCCGTCGATTAGACTTTAAGACTCCTGAACCACAAGTGGGAGATACCATAATTTGAATAAATGACCATCATGCACCTGCTTTTTGTCCACATCTGATCTGGAACCAGCTGTTCGAGCCCGACATCATGGGTGGGATAAAAAGTAGCTTTTCATCTTTGTGATTACCACGCAATTCTGTCACCTTGCTGCAAAAATCGTAGATAAGCCAAGTCTCTTTTGAAGAAGAACTCTGTCTGAATCCGTGACGTGGACATTGAGGACCCCCCAATGGAATGGTCTGCGACGTTATACCTGAGAAGTACTGTCCGTCTACTTGATTGGTCAGAAGCATGTGACCATTCCTCCAACTAATATTAATATGAATCACGTCAGATGGAAGGCTTGAAACTTCATAAGCAGGGACCATCCAAGTGTTCCGGTGTGATGCTCTGATGATTACCTTGATTTCTTGCAGAACCAATCAATAAACACTCCAATATCACCGGTCTGTAAAAGCAGAGAGTTCTCCGGTGGAGGTACGTAGCTGGAGGCTATAGCAGATGCCCAGTTGTGGGTGGGGACAGATAGACTTGATGAGGGAATGGACCAAGCAGGTTCAGAATTTGCAAGTCTTTTATCTTCGGAGAGAGGTTTAAACCAATCCTGCTTCAGATCAACTCTGGGGATGTGCCGACTGCCGATATCTTCATCATCAGACACCATATCCAGAGCTGCAAAGTCTGACTCTTCATGCAGAAATACGTCTTCAGGAAATAATAGGCAGAGCTCGAACAGGAGGTTGTCGTTGTCCAGGCTTTGTAATGCATAGTAGCACTGTCTTGGACAAGCCTGAGAAGTTGAGACCTGGAGACTACCATCGGATTGGGTGTTTGGAGGACGGTGGTGGTGGAAGAGGATCTTGAGCGGAATTAGAGGCTCTAGTTGTACCGAAAGCCCCTGATGCACCAGACGGTGGTGGAGGAGGAGGTGGTGGAGGAGGTGACCCAGGCGGGGTTTTCGGTGAATCCTGCTTACTCTTCATCTTTTTACGTTCCTCAGACTTGTCAGCATCAAATTGCTCGCTTTCATCACGAAGGATTAGATGATTTAATGCTTCATTTAGGCCACCGTGAACCTCGATGGCCCTTGTCAAAATTTTTTTTCCCTCAACAGCGTTGAAGCCAGAATCTCCTTCAAGTCAGAAGTAGGGAAGATCCTTACAGCGAGCACGAAGAGGGGGGGCTCTCATTACATACTGAACTGATGCGGTAACATCCTCTTTCACCGTTTCTTCAATTTTTCGGTCAATCTCTTGGTCCGCATATACTCCTTTGTCTGCTCCTTGATCATTCCAGATAAATCATTATTCTCCAACTGGTACATTATGTGCCCTTGCTTGTCTAACCTTTCCTCCAAGGCTTGAGTAGTCCCTCCACCCCCACGTCTGCCCTTATTTTGTTTCAGTCTCACCAATTCGCGTGAATTATTATATAATCTACGACGCCATGTTGTGTGTTGAAAGTTAGTGGTTGGTGGAAAAAGTTGTTGTATGTATTTGTTGAGTTGGCAGTGAACCGTTGATGTAGTTGATTGATGTTGGTATTGATGCTTGAATCGTTGTGGAAGCTAGTTGAGAAATGGTGAGATCAATAACCGGCGTGGTCATTAGAGGAACTAACGAGGTGTCCTGATGTATGGGAACCGTGACCATAGATTGAACCTCCGTTTCATTGTTAGTTTTCTCAGGTTCATCTGGTTGTGACTTCTCTGCAAGGAACTGATTGGTGAAGCTGAGGTCCTTGTCCAGATTTTGTAGAGAAGACAGGGTTCCATTGGAGCTTGCAGGTTCCTCAAGTCTCACTTTACCTTCAGTTGGGAGTTTAAGGTTTTCCTGAACACTAGGATAAATCGTTGTGGTGAATTTTTCATCCATCTGCTCAGGGTTGGGTTGAGGAGAAGTATCACAGACCTTAAGATTCATGTGTTCAAGGTTTGGTCCAGCATGAACAACATGACTTGGTTGAATTCGAGAATCCGCAGCAACACCAGGGTCTGATCTAGCCTGGCCTTCGACTAGTTTACCAGGGTCTTGTATCCAGCCTGGCCTTCACGAGATGCCTCATTATCAGATTCTGTTTCGCTGTCAGTTAGACCCATTCGACATATAACAGGGAAGAGGAATCTTTTTATATTAATGGCTTGAGGGTATAGTAAGTTCGAGAGTATACGTCTCGAAGGATGAACTGTTCAGCAGGGTTCCTTCTTTTTTAAGTCTGAAGGTATGAGTAGAACCGGAGCATCTTGTTTTCCTCGTCGACTTTCTCTATCCCTTTTTCCTGTAACCTCTAGAAAGTGGTTCATATTTTCCAGGGTTCAGGGTTTCACTGATAACCACCGGAGGGAAGTAGGCCCCCGAGGGCAGGGTAAAGCAATCCCTTTAAGCTCTCTCCATAACCTTTTTTGTAATAATATCAAGCCTCTTCCTCTTAAACCTGGTTCATCCACCAAGAACACCTCATCTTTGAACTCGTCTACAATGTTGAGAGATCTTAAGAGTTTGCTTCTTCACACAACCTAACCACTAATGCTCGTTTAGCTGAGGATATGGGTGCTCTAGTGGTTCCATAACCAGCTTCTTTTCTTTTCCTGAGGCTTAGTAGGTGTTGGATAATGGGTTATGGGTGTTGTGAAGAAGTTAGATTGTCCGGTTTGGTTACCTTGGTGTTTTGGGTTTTGCCCCCTTTCCTGGTTTGGGAGCCGGTGCTTCATCGTCACTGACTACTTCTCCAGCGAGATAACGCTGATACTTAGTCACTTTTGCCACATATTCGGGGTAATAGGGAGCAGATCGAATATCCTCAAAGATAAGTGTATTCAGAATGTGCCATCCTACATCTTACACCTTTTGGTGTTTCGATGAGAACTTCAGGTATCCCAAAGCATCCTCCTCATAAGGCAGGTGGAGTGGAGAACCCGGTATTTTGTGGAACTTGTGTATGCTCTAGAGGTGATTGATAATCAGCTTAGTGAAACGAACACCCGGAATCACAAGTGGATTAACTTTCTTCTTTCCCTCCGTATGGAAGAGCCAGATTCAATCCATATCTTCTATGAATGAGTGGATACACTGAGTAAATTCTTCCCATATCCTCTCAGCATAATCTATATTTGCCTTCTTGACAACACCCCACAAGATCTGCAACACTAGAGCTCTTGGTCTTTCAAATGCTGAAGTTTTTCCCATAAGGGGCAAATGATTAATGATCGTGGCAGTGCCCTCCATGGTTGAAACATGTCAATGTCAACGACTCCTGATAAGGTTTCTAACGACATTTGGTTAGACCCATTTGTTGACAAAGGAAGATTTATAGTGTTAGCATTTGGTGAAGGGGGATGTGAAATTGTTGTTGTCTTGAGGTAATTGAAGTGCATCTCTAAAAATAGCTTTGGAGAGATAGAAGCGTTGTTCATCCAGCTGACAGTTTGTACCTTTGTCTTTGTCAAATCTGATTGTGTCCCAGAACTGCTGGATGTAAATGGATGGAAAGTTGTGGAGAGGAGAGCTGTGAAAGCTTTGACGAAGTTGGTGTTCTCCAAGATGTCCACAGTTATCTAGAATAAGGTGATTGAGGCATGATTACTTTCCACATCCAAGAAGCAATTGGCTTTTTTGCCCACAAGGAACCCCATTTGTTACGAGGCAAGATTTGCTCATCAGACCGAGTAGGTGGAGAAGTAGCAACAGTTGGAACCTCAGGAGCATTGATATTTTCATCAGCCATTGTAACTGCACAAATGCATCAACGAAGATATACAATATAGAAAGAGATTTTAATTAAGAGCACAAGCTCGAGAGTTTAGACAGTCCTAGAACGTAAGACTCAAACCCAAAAAGACACTATGATCATATTGAGGTAATAGTCAACTGAGATGTACAACACTTAAGTCAACGGAAGTCAACTCATGACAGTGGAGACAAAACTCAGTGACCGATACACAATGACCAAAATTCAGATGACATGACAAAAACGTAGCTGGGAAAACACATCAGACAAAATGCAAAGAATACAAGAGCCAAAACGCAGAGGCTAATTTTTTATTAAAATAAACAAGACGCAATAGGCAAAACGCAGTGTACACAAAACGCAAAGTATATTTTAATACAAAACAGACAAATCGCAAAGGCAAATCGCAATGGACAACTATCAATAACGCAAAACGTAATTGGGCAAAACGTAGGAATATCTTATTCAAATATAATCAAAATGCAACATTTTTGAAAAAATTTGAAAAGGTGGGTCCTACATTTATACTAATGAGGGTCTTCAATCACAAAATGCAATTAATTGCGCTTTGTCCTGCTATGCATAATATCATAATCAAAACGCAGTCGCATATTTAAACTCAAAACGCAAAGGCGAATATCAGTCAAAACGTAATATAGGTTTAACAGTCAAAACGCACCCAAGAACTTAAACCAAAACGCAATCAAGAACTTTAACCAAAACGCAAACAAGAACATCTTAACCAAAACGCAATCAAGAACACTTAAGGCAAAACGCAGTCAAGAACACATTATTTTCGCAGAATCCAATAAACAACGTAAGGCCTCCAAGGCTTAGCTAGTCTCATGATATACGCTCTAATAAAATACTAACTACAACAACAACAAGAAGCCCATTTTAAACAACACATGACCACGTTTTGCTAAAGGTCCACATAATGTTTCGAAAATCACTAAAGACCACTAAGAAAACTATTGGGGAAGCAGTTCAGACATCAACTAAGCATCATGTACGTATTCTAATGTAAACCCAGCAGACAAAACTTAAATAGAAACACTAACCAAGATTTGGTTGATGATTTCGCACTAATACCCTAACAAAATGCGATTTAATGAAATTCAGGCCAAGACGTTATAGATAAAGCATATATGGATGATAACAAACAAAATCCAAGCATTACCTAAGCGAGAAATCTTACAAATGGGCACAAATCAGGCAAGTCGCAAAGAAGGTAATGCATTTTGAGTTGAGAGAGAAAGAAAGAGATGTTTGACTGGTCTTTGATGTCTTTGACCAAGTCAAAACGCAAGGGGGTTTTTATACCTAGGTTAAACTTTATGTCATTTTGACCTCTTACTAACGACTATCATTTCATTTAAGGATTTAATAGTTGCTAAGGGATTAGTTAAATTGCATAAATTGCACAATTGGTCCTCTATGTATTATGAGACTAAAAAACAACAACCAATTAGCACATACTACCCCTATAAATGCACTTAAATAACAGCAATGTGCCTTATAAGTTACAACACAAGTTTCCACCCCCTTAAAAATGTTAACCCCGTTGAATACAAAAACTTACTCAATCAATTCTAAATGCCTAAAATGCCCGTTAAGATGTCATAAATTTGAAAAAGATATGTAGACGTTTGATTGAGTGTCAAATTTAGAAAAATTCAGGTAACTGGTTGATGACAAACACACATTTCCACCATTTGGAAACACCAAACAATATTTCTGAAGAATCATAGACGAAAAATCATTTGGTGATAACAAGACACTTTCTCTTTCTTGATCTCTAAATAATCACTGAATCGAACCTTAACTCAGAGTTGGCATGTGATATAAAGTATCCATTCCTGGAAGAACTTAATCACATATGTTAGAACAGACGACTTTTGGCAACGTGCTTTCCTCAAATTTGAAAACGGGTTTAGCAGTCTGAAATACTTTGCAAGCCAAAAGACCATGTTTTTGAAAATTTTCAACTACCGTCCGAGCTACATTTAAAGACCCTTGTCATTGTAGAATGACATTACCTAGGACCGCTAAATTTTATCGATAACGGAAAACATTCCTTGAAATTTTAAGTAAGTAAAATGTTAATTTAAATAGTAATATGTACCATATGTTACCTTAAATTTATTAAGTCAAACAAGAAATAATATCGTCTTAGAAAGGGTCAAACTAGTCTTGTATTGTAATAGGCCTAGCGGTTCAATGGGCATGGATGTAATCTAAATATTGTCCATGTTACGGCTCAAAGCACAATTAAACCACAAGCCATTAAGACATGTTTTGAAAGGTTTAAACATCCGTTCGAGCTTCATTCAAAGACCCGTGTCATTATTGAATGACATTTCTAGGACCGTAAATGTTATCAATAAATGGAAGACATGTCTTGAAGAAAACTATTTTTGGCATTTTCTATTTTTTGATTTTTATGGATTTTTTATGGTTTTATATTTTTGTATTTTTCTTTTTGGGTTTAAGTATGTACATATTTACATAGGATAATTGAAGCCAATCCGTTACTCATCCTTATCATCCTGAAGACTTTTGAGTGTCTCCGGCTTCATACACTTCATGCCAAGCCTTGGGAGAATGAATTCGAATCATTCTCTGGGCAGCGCCGTAGTGAATATATCCGCCAGTTGATACTTTGTCCTCATGAAATACAACTCAGCCACTCCTTTTTCCACTTGTTCTCTGATGAAATGATGTCGGATGTCGATGTGTTTAGACCTGGAGTGCTGAACATTGTTGCTGCAAAGGGCTATGGCACTCTTGTTGTCACAGTACAGAGGGATGCGATTGTAACGAAGCCATAATCTGATAATTGAAACCGCATCCATAGGATTTGGGCACAACAACCAAACAGCGCAATGTATTCAGCCTCTATAGACGAGATAGATGTGCTAGTTTGCTTCTTTGATGACCAGCTGACTAACTTATCACCAAGGAACTGAGCACTGCCAGCTGTACTTTTACCGTATGTAATTACAACTCTATGAATGACCGCTTCAAGTGTATCCAGGTTCTCAAGTAAATCACGTCTGTAAGTATCAGGTTCGCAGAAAGTGTATTCTTTGAAATCTTTTTGCCAACATTGATGTAGATGTTCCGATGAATTTACCCTTTTTGAGGTAAAAAATTCCTTGAATTGTGTTCGGAGTGCATCAAGACAAGTCCTTGGATTAACCTCAAGAAGATTCTCTCTTTCAAGTTGTAGCCTTAACTGATCCAGATTATGGAACATCTTCAATCTGAAAGTCTGATGCTCTTCACCGAAGAGTGAGTGAAATGCTGGTTTAAATGCATCAACAGCATGAGACGAACTATTGAGATAGAGATCACGAAGATGTGTTTCGAGCTGTTCAAACCATGCCATGCAGTGGGAGTGCCTTTGTTTTACGAGACGTTGCGTCAGTTGCAGCTCTCTCTCTTTTGAATTTGAATTCAAAGATTCCATTGAAGTTCGATGTGTGAAATGAAATTAAGGATCTTAAGTAGATAAAGTGATTTTGTCGTGGTTATTATGAATCAATTAACGTTCACGGGATTTTACAAGTCTATGACTTAAACCGATAAAAGAGTAATCTTTTACGGGATTTTACTAAATCAAGAAGAAACCGTGAAATAATGATTAATTGTTGTTGGTGAAATCGTTGTCGGATTTGAAGTATTGGAACTTTTGTTAACGATAAGGTAAGGTCTAATGGTGAAAATGATCAAACTAACGGGCTAAAATAAGTAAAAATAAAAGAAGTATAAAATTTGAAAAATAAAGAACTAAAAATGAAAAGAGTTGAAAAACTAAGGTTAACAATGAAAATGATGTAAAGTAAAAGGTTAAACTTTAAATTGTATTAAAACTTAAGGACTACAATTGAAATGGTTTTATAAGAAAGGACTAATAGTAAACTATTTATTAACTAAGGGTTAATAATAAAAATGTTGATTTATCTAAGGGCTAAAGATAAAGTTATTGATAAACTAAGGTTAAAAGTGTAACCTTTTGAAAATAAAAAGGTTAAAAATGAAAAAGTGAAAATTTTAAATTATATTAAAGAATTATTATCATGCACTGTATTGTCTTCTTCAATTAAACATTTGTTACATGTAACGATTTGTAATTTTGAACTCGCGGACTCGTACGGTGATCGTCGGTAATAAATGAATATACCACGTTGATCGAAAAAGTGTCACGAGCACGATGGTATAAGTCTTAAGTCCCGTCGTTTAACGTTACTCGAAACCGAAAAACCGAAACAACTCGAGATGAATGTGTTAGACAAACCGCTAGATTACACTAGACAAACCGCAATGAGCAAAACGCAAGATGCACTAGACAAAACGCAACATAAATCTTAGCAAAACGCAAGATTTCTATAAGCAAAAAGCAGTGTATTCTTAGACCCAAAACGCAATGTCTTCTGGAAAAACGCAACAAGATTTTGTACAAAATGCAAGGTTTAAAAATTTTGGGCAGAGTGACGTTTTAGTTTCTTGCAAATGGGTCTTCAATCTCTTGCAAAACGCAAGGTTTTTGTTGTTGTAGAATACAAAACGCAATGCACCCGCAAGAGCTTCCACACTACACAAAATGCAAGTTCCTGCACTCAAAACGCAAGCTATTTGGGGCCACAGACAAGTCGCTATCTGTTCTATTGTGGTTTTGGCAAAACGCAATCACTAGAAAAAAATTGCCATAGTTTCTTTTCATAAAAATAATAAAAAAAATCTTCTTGAAAACTTGCAAGTCAAAACGCAATGGCTAAACTGACTATGACCAATCAAAACGCAACCACTCTTTTGGGACCACAAGACAAAACGCAACTAAAATTTTTGGGACCACACTTGAGAAAACGCAAGCAGTACTCGTCTTGCCTTTTTGCCAAAAAAAAATACAAACCGTCCTTTTGATTCAGCAACAGAATAGAAATTATGTCTCTTCCTTGTGTTCAAACCAATGGCAAACCGCTGCTATGAAGAACAATAATAAGCCCAGAAAATAAGAAGAACAAATAAGCAAAGGCTCTTAATAAGCTTTAGAAATCAATCTTCAAACTTGACATATGGCATCTGTTGTTGAAAAACACAAGAACGTGTTTCCTTTGGACATAACAATACGCACACTATTTAAGCTAACACACTAAATTGTTTTGTATATCAAATTAACACATTCTAATATGTTAGACTCTTAAGCACACGTGTATTTCTAAGCAATCATTATAACAAAGAGACACAATTTATTTGTGTATTATGAAACGAACAACGAACCAAATAAATTAAGAAAATAAACCACTAATCACTAGATCCACCCAAGGCTCTGAAACCAATTGTAGGTTCCTAATTTCACACACTTATGATCTTAGAGAGAGAAAGTTAGAGAGCGAGAGATGGATGCAGAGAATAAGTAAAAACACACTAAAGAGTGTGTGTTAATTGATTTCTTCCCAACCCCATTTTCATGTGTGGAGAGGGTTTAAATAGTTCTTACACGCCTTATAAAACGGGCTATGGTGTAGGCTTACAGTGGGTAAAGACCCGGCCTAACACCATAAATCATACGATTACTGTACCCACTACGAGCTATGCTAAATAAGAAATACATGGGGTGACCGAGTCTTTTTTTCTTAATCCTAATAGATTAAACTTTAGTTCCTTCACAAAAAACACATCTTCAAAGTCTATTTTATTAGTTCTTATCTTACCAATACCTATTATCTTACCACCTCTAGTACTTCCACCAAAGGCAACAAAACCTCCATCAATATCTTGATAGTCAGTAAGTAAGGCTTTGTTCCCTGTCATATGCCTGGAGCATCCACTGTCAAACATTCCTTTGTACTTTAAAGCTTGTTGTGGATTCCCCTACACAAAGATAAGAGAGTTAATTTCTCTTGGGTACCCAAGCCACTACTGACTTGAGTCTGCCTTGTGGATTAATATAATTTACTCTTTTTGAGATCCATGATCCACTATTGTCTTTGGAGACATTGTTTAAATCAGTCTTTTTAGGTCTCCAAACACAATCTACTGAGGCCTTAACAGCAGTGACCCCATTTCCCTTAACAGTACAAACTCATGTTTGCCTAGTAGTATTAACACCATTTACTTTACAGTATTAACTTTTACTTTTGAAACCCTGGTATTAAGTACTGTTGATTTATAAAAAGGCCTTCTAATAGGTGAATGTGACATAGGAAAAATATTTATTTTTGAATTTGAAACATTTACTCTATTTTTATGAGTAGCAGTGTTAACATGCTGCTTGGCAGTACTAACTGGTATTCTTCCAGACCTAGTTAAGACTGCAGTTGAAAAAAAATTATTTTGATGATTTATTCTTTGAGTGTTGTTCCAAATTGGTCTAACTTCCCTATGACTAGTACCCTTTCCCAAAACAGATTCTTTAGGCATTCTCTTTTCATGAAAATCACAATCTTTTATTAGATGATTGTGACTTCCACAAACAAAACAAGCTTTCTTAGTAAACCTAAAACCTAACCCCAGTTGTTGAGTCATCTTCCCATTCTAATATTTTCTATCTACCTTAAGAGATTGAGTGACCATCCAAGGTTTTACAGCTTGTTTATCAGATTTAACAGGTTCATTCCTAGCTTTAGTAAACTCAATCTTTTTAAAACTAGGTTTGACTGTTGTTTCAGAATCCTTAGACTGAAATATATCCTCATCATCATCACTAACCCAATCTTCAATGATAACTCCACTAGGCCTAACAGATTCAACTCTAGGCATTTCTACACTAGTATTGCTAGGTGGGGTGATACTTGTTTTAACTTGAGACACACTAGCACTAGTCTTATTTGCTATAGGCTTATAAACATAATCATCCAATCATGCAAAGATAGGTCAGTAAGTGGAGGCGTGTAGTTCCCAGTAAGAGGAGGGGGAACTGCATGATATTCATTATCCTTTTTGAACCTATCATTTATTTGATTGTCATCTCCATCACTTGAATGACTATTAAACACACGATTAAACAATTCACTACCACTTGAATCATTTTCATTCAATTGATCTCCATATCCTAGACCAGTTTTATCTTTAGAACTTATTTGACTATTAATCAGTTTATTTAAGTTTTTAGAAGATGCTTCAAACTGTTCTAGTTTAGCTTTTAAATCTTCTTTTTCTTTTAAAGTTTGTTCTAACTGTTTTGTAAGTCTAGTGACAACATTACCTTTATCTTTTACTTTAAACTCTAATACTGCAATCTTTTCCTCATAGACAGCTTCATTTTTTTGATAAATAATTAATTGTGCTTCTATAGATTCTAGGCCTAACTGATAAGCTACAATTTCTAGATTAGCCTTACTAAGAGTTTATCGTTGTTCATCATACTGTTTTTGAAGTTTTTCATATGTTTTTACACAGTTTTTAGAACAATATTGTACCTCTGTGTCAGACCCTGAGGAGTTTGAACTGTAGGCTATGAGAGTAAACTCAGTTGGTTCATCTTGAGCTACATAACTCCAGTCATATCCCATTCCATCTTAGACAATCAAAGCATTGTCCTGAACAACCAATGCATCAGAGGTCTCCACTAGTACAGTTCTTCTGGTGTTGTCCCTGATCTTATACCCTTCATCTCCATTCATATTCCCTTAATTTCTTGGTGCTCTACATTCCCTTGTAAAATGGCCTCTTCTATGATAGTTAAAGCATTCAACCTTAGTTTTATCAAAACCTATAGGTTCTTCTCCATTGAAGATTACATTCCTTCTAGTCTTCTTATAAAATCGCTTAACCCTCATAGAAAGCATGGCCACTTGCCATTTAAGGTCCATTTCTTCTAAATCATCATGATCAATCTGCTCTAGGTCTTCATCATCCAGTTGTAGACTATTTGACTGATTAGAAAAGAATGAGAACATTAGATCGTCAGTATATAATTGTCACACCCCGCCAAGGCGGAATCACGAGGTGAAACTTCATGGATATCGTTACAACACAATGGTGTCTACTATAGAGATACTAAAAGGAAAAGGAAATAACTAACGGGGACACTATGTGTCATAACAATACCCAACACAAGATAAAGGAGTCTTGCATTATTAAGTAATGTCATACACGCGCAAAGCATAATCCAACAATAAAGCAATACAATTGCACACAAATTATCCATCACAACATAAGTCTAAATCAAAAGAACAATAAAGAGAGCTCCATAAGCCAATCCTAAGGTCTCTCTAGCCACTTCTCCTAGCATCATTAGTCTCACACTGATTTCTTGAAAATGATGCTTAAAACGTCAACATAAAGTTGGTGAGAGTCATAGGTTTAGGACATCCAAAAAATTTAAACCACGACATTACTGTGATAAATAAAAAAAACATGGCAGGACAATAAGTGAACTATCATACAAGCTAACATGCATAAACAATCCAAACATACCAACATCCAAAGGTGTGCTACGTGGCCATAACCACCACATAGTCTTACCACTACCAAGGTGTGCTACGCAGCTCGTAGTCTTACCACTACCAAAGGTGTGCTACATGACCACTCCGGATACATGCAGTCTTACCACTACCAACCTTGCATACTGGGATCCACAATATCAAGACACAATCATCCACATAATCAAGAATCATACTGTAAAACCTAAAAATCTCAACAAGTGTAAAATTACCAAAATACCCCTAATACAGGAAAAGTATATAAAAGCATGAATAAAATTCATTTTAATTCTATAAATTATGAAAATACAACATGTGACAATTATGAAATTTATGTAAGATTAAAATAGTTTATATTATATAAGAAAAATAATTTATATTTATATATATATATATATATATATATGTATTTGCCGAAATAATATATATTTATGTATTCATAAATTACAAATTAAATATAAATAATTAAGG